>WAAE01005378.1:109998-137661 GCA_013400495.1 Nicator chloris | reverse complement strand
CGGGGGCGGGGGGCAATGCGCAAGGGGGGGGGCGGCGCAGTGCGGGGTGGAGAGGCGGTGGTTTGGGTTTGGGGGCGCGCTGCGATGGGGGGTGGTAAAGAGGGGGAACGGTGAATTCGGGGGGCGCGAGGGCTGCACACGCTGGGGGGAAGGGGCGCGCTGCGGTGCGGGGGGGGCGATGGGGGCCTCCCCCTCTGGCAAGGCTGCGGTGATGGGGGCATCGTGCGGAGGCTAGGGGTGCAGAGAAGGGGTCAGGTCCGGGGGGGCTCTGTTCCTCTGGAGGAGGGCGACAGCCCTGCCTCAGTTTCCCCCAGTGCAGCGCCCTGGGCTGTCCTTTTGCGGGGTGCAGCGCGGGGGGCTCGGGATCCCCATCTTTGCAGCCCCCCATACCGAGCTGCGCACAGAGACACCCCTATGCACTGCACAGCCCCCTTCCCAGCCCCTTGCCTGCGGTCCCCCAAGCCCTGCATCGCCCCAGGACATGAGGATCCCTGATCCCTGCTGCCCCCCCCCAAGCATGGGGGACCCCTCAGCCCCATCCCTGCAGATTTCAGGACCTCCCCCAGCCTGCCCCATGCCCCCGCAGGATCCGGCCTCGGAGCCAGCGCCGCTGTCACCATGGGCAACATCTTCGGGAACCTGCTGAAGAGCCTGATTGGGAAGAAGGAGATGCGGATCCTGATGGTGGGGCTGGACGCTGCTGGGAAGACCACCATCCTCTACAAGCTCAAACTGGGGGAGATCGTCACCACCATCCCCACCATCGGTGGGTGGGGTTGAGGGGGGTACTGAGCACAGACCTCACCCTATCAGGGCTCCTTTGAAGGGGCTGGCGGCTCCCCGTGCCTCAGTTTCCCTCCGCTGTCGCTCCCCGCAGGGTTCAACGTCGAGACAGTGGAGTACAAGAACATCAGCTTCACCGTGTGGGATGTGGGTGGGCAGGACAAGATCCGGCCCCTCTGGAGGCATTACTTCCAAAACACCCAGGGTAGGTGTCTCAGGGGACACCGTGGGGGGACTCAGAAAGCAGGGTGGCCACAGAGACCCTGTCAGTGCCCGCTCCTCTCCCCAGGGCTGATCTTTGTGGTGGACAGCAACGACCGGGAGCGGGTGAACGAGGCGCGGGAGGAGCTGATGCGGATGCTGGCAGAGGATGAGCTGCGGGACGCCGTCCTCCTCGTCTTCGCCAACAAGCAGGTGGGTCTGGGGGTGGGGAGGGCGCTGTGGTGGGACTGAGACATCCCCAGGGTGTCAGGGCAGCTATCCGGTGTAGGACTTCCTGTGGCATCAAGGCTGGTGTCAAAGAGGCCGTGTGATAGAACCGTGTCCATCCCTGTGGCATCAGGGATGGTGGTGGCCCCCGGGGCCATGCCCGTAGCACCAAGGCTGGTCTTTAATGCACCTCGTGGCCATCCTTGTGGTGTCAGGGCTGGTGTCTCACATCCCCATGGCAGATTCCTGCTCCTTCTTGTAGCATCAGGGCTGATCGTGCCCTGTGGCAGAGTTGTGCCCACCCCCATGGCATCAGGGCTGGTGCCAGCCCCCGTGGAGGGGTTGTATCCATTCCTGCAGCATGGGGCCCCTGTGTGACCTCCCTTGTCTGCTCCAGGACCTGCCCAATGCCATGAATGCAGCGGAGATCACGGACAAGCTGGGGCTGCACTCCCTGCGCCACCGTAACTGGTACATCCAGGCCACCTGTGCCACCAGCGGGGATGGGCTCTATGAGGGCCTCGACTGGCTCGCCAATCAGCTCAAGAACAAGAAGTGAGGGGGGGTCCCCCTGTGCCCCCCCGGCCCCCCTGGGTCGCTCCAGGGGCCCCCCCGGCCACCCCCTCCCTGCCCCGGTTGGGTTTTGCTTTCTTCTGGCACCGGTTGCTGTGGGGTTTTTCGCCTTTTTTGGGGTCCCCCTGGTTCCCCTCGGATCTCATGTGTGCGTGCGTGGAATTAGAGCTCTATATAACGCCCAGGGGGGCAGGGGCAGAGCCCCGGGAGGGTGGGATGGGGGCTGGGGGTGCCACCTTGGCACTGCCCTGCCCGGGGGGGCCAGGGACACCCCGTCCCCATGCATGTCCCTGCACCCCTCGCCTTCCTGTGGACCAAATGTGGGGGCAGCAGGGCCATGAGGGTGATTTGGGATTATACACCTCCCCATCCCTCCGAGCACCCCCTCCTGGCCCCACGTGCCCCCCTGGGCGTCCCACACGTCCCCGGCCCCCCATGTCACTTCGAGGCAGGTCTCCTCCCCGCAGCGTGACCCCCGCAGAGGGGGGGGCACGGGGCTGCCAGGACCCCCGTGGTCCCCCTGGCCATGCCCCCCCTCCTCGTCCTGGCCGCCTGCCCCCCGCCCCATGCCAGCATAGTGATTGTATGTCCCTGCCCCTCACGGACGGACGGTGTCCTCCCCCACCCCGTACTGTGCCCCCCTCCCCAGCACCGTATTTATACCCCTGGTCTGTGCTTGGTGTGACGTGTCGCTGCGGCTCTGCCCTGTCCAGGGACGTGTGTTCTCAGCCCCCCCCCCAGCCCCCAGCGCCTGAGACGGTGGGTGACCTCCCCTGACCCCCCCCCTTGGATATTAAACATGTTTTATGTAGCGCTGCCCCTCGTCTCTTCTTCCGCAGCCCCCCCGGCGTGGGGGTCCTGCAGAGGGGACGGTGATGGACAGCCTTGGGCTGGCTTTAATTAGAAAGAGCTTAACGGGGCAGGGGGGGTGAGGTGGGGCTGGCAGGGGGCAAGGCCTCCCCCCCCCTTCCCAGGCTCATCTTTAGGGGAATATTGGATGAAATGGTAAATCCCATTAGCGCTAATCCCAGCTGGGGCGTGGGGACGGTGCCAGTGCTGCGATGGGTGCGAGTGGGACTTGGCCCCCCCCTCCACCCCTACTGTGTCACCCCTCCCGCATGGGTTAAGGGGAATTGAGTCACATTTGGGGCCAGCACTGCCATCTCATCCTTGTGTCCCCTCAGGACTGGTGGCTGAGGGGCTGTTGGCCATGTCGGTGACACCAGGGAGCTGCAGAGCCAGCAGCAGGGTGGCTGGGGCTTCCCAGTGGGCTGGGAGCCGTGGAAATGACATGGGGGAGCTCCAGTGCAGGTGACTGGTGCCTCACAGTGGACTGGGGGCCATGCATAGGATGCTGGGGAGCTGAAGTGGGGATGATCAGGGCTCTGGGAGCTGCATTGGGGGCTGCAGTGTGGATGACCGGGGTTCCCCGGTGGGTGGGAGCAGCGGAGCCGGCACCGATGCATTCCCACCGGCTGGACCGACGGCTTTGTGTGGTGAGGGCTGACCCGGCGCCCCTAATCCCATTAGCGCCCCGGGCCCAGCCGCCAGCCCGGCTTCCCCACCTCTCGGCAACCGAGGCTGGTATGTGGGTGCGCCGGTGGGGCCGGCGTGCCGATGCCGTCGTCCGGGAGCTGCACCCGGCGTCAACGTCGTCACCATCCTGGAGCTGCACCGGGGCCGGTGACACCAGTGCCGGCAATGAGGCCATCCCCGCGGACATGGGGTGGGAGATCCAGGCTGCCCACCGTGTGCCGGTGTGACCCCGCCAGACCGAGGGGATTCCCTGTGTTCCCAGCTCTGCCCTTGGGGCTGGGTATCCCCAGGCACAGGGACAGAGGTTCTGCGGCAAGTTCCATCCCACCGGGCTCCAGCCGGCCCGCGGGCCCCCCAACCCGGGCTCGGGATTCGGCTTCCCTTGTCCTGCATAGCCGGGGCTGGAAGAGCTGCAGAAGTGCCAGGAGAAGGAATGACCTGCACCTGTGGGGTGCTGGAGAAGGGTTCTGGACCCGGGGAGGGGTCCTGGGCCCCGGTGGGTGCCGGTTTCCCCGGGCTGTGCTGCCGCCTGCTGGCACCGGCGGCGCCAGGACACCGGAGGCTGCACCCAACCGGTGCCTGGGACGCGTCCCCCGGCCTGGACCCCCGCCCAGACCCTCCGCCTTAACCCCCACTCTGACCCTCACCCGGAGCCCCGCTCGGTGTGGGCCGAAGCCGCCGGGACGGTCTCCGGGCAGGGGCGGACCCAGGTGCCGGCCGCGGTCCCCACGGAGCGCAGGCGCCCGCGTGGCACCGGGCACCGAGGCAGCGGCCGGTCCTGAGCATCCTTCTGTCCCCCAGCTCCGCTGGGGCCCGGAGTAGCTGAGGGGACCCGTCCCGGGGCCGGTCTCGGTGTGGGGGCGGTCCCGGAGGCGGGGCCCGAGGTGGGGGGCGGTCCCGATCCCGGTCCCCGTTCCTCCGCCGCCCGCCCGGCCATGCCGTTCCCCGCCGCGCTGCTGTTCCTGGCACTGCTGCTGCCTCCGCCGCCGCTCTCCCGCGCCGCCGAGAGCGAAACAGAAACGGGCGCCAAGGAGCTACGGCTGGAAACGATCGTGAGCCCGAGGGGACGGGGGAACCGGGGCTGCGCGGGAGGCACCGGACACCGGGGACCCACGCGGGTCCCTTGGGCAGGGAGCTGAGACCGGGGCGGGACCAGCAGGGAACGGCGGGACCGGCGGGACACGGGGCAGCAGCGGGATGGTGCTGCCCGGGGGCACCGGGGAGCCCGGCCTGGGCACGGGGCGGGGTAGGAGGCAGCGGGAGGCCCGGGCTGCGGAGGGGGAGAGCCACGGGGCACCGGGAGGACCGGGCTGCGATGGGAGGGCACCGGGAGGACGGGGCTGAGGCAGAGGAACGCGGCGCAACGAGGACAGGGGGCCCGAGTGGGAGTTCGGCTCACGAAGCGCTCGGGGGACCCGTGGGCACGGGGGCTGTGTGGACCCCGAGGTGAGGGGGCCCCGTCCCGGCTCCCCGTGACCTCCCCGTTGCAGGTGCCCCCCCCCGAGGGCTGCACGGAGCTGTCGGCGCCGGGGGACACGGTGCACATCCACTACACGGTGCGGGCGGGCGGCGGGAGGAACACGTCAGCACTGCGCTCCGGCGGGCGGGGCTGGGGGCACCGGCACCGGCGGGGGGGCCTCGGGGCGCCACCGGGGCGCCACCGGGGCGGTACCGGGGGTGGTACCAGGGTGGGCAATGGGGCGGTACCGGGGTGGGCAATGGGATGGTACTGTGGTGGAACCGGAGTAAGCTTAGGGGTGGTACCGAGGTAGGCATGAGGACGGCACTGTGCTGGACAAGGGGATGGTGCCATGGTGCCACTGAGACTGGCATGGGGACAGCCCCAGGATGGGCTCTGGGTGGCAACTGGAGTGGCACAGGGGTGACACTGGGGCTGGCATGGGACAACCCCGGTATGGGCATGGCTGGCACTGGGATCAGCTTGAGGATTACCTTGGGATGGCCCTGGCACTGGGAGCAGTGAGGATGTCCCAGAGTGACATGGAGAGTACCAGGACTGGGATCAGCACAGGGATGGCACAGGGAGGCCACAGGGACTGGGACCAGCACAGGGATCAGCACCAGAGCAGCACTGGCAACACGCTGGCACCCACATAGAGAAAGCGGCCGGGCTGTGTCCCTGGGGTGACCGTGGCACTGACTGTGGCCATGTCCCCCACAGGGCAGCCTGGAGGATGGCCGGATCATCGACTCCTCACTGAGCCGGGACCCCCTCCAGGTGGAGCTGGGCAAGCACCAAGTCATTCCTGGTGAGTGAGGGGCTCAGGGGGAGCAGGCTAGGGGGACAACCAGGGTAATCCCAACCAGCCCCACTCACCCTCACCCCACTGTTACAGGTCTGGAGCAGAGTCTGCTGGACATGTGTGTGGGGTAAGTGCAGATGGGGGACACGGGGGTGGGCAGTGTCCCCCCACAGTGTCCCTGCCACGATTAGTGGCACTAATGCTCTCACTGTTGCAGGGAGAAGCGCAGAGCCATCATTCCCCCTCACTTAGCCTATGGCAAGCGGGGCTCCCCTCCCACCATCCCAGGTGAGTGCAACCCTCAGGGTCCCCGTGGGGTCTCTGTGGGGTCCCTGCTCAGGCTGTGCCCCCCTTGCAGGTGACGCGGTGCTGCGGTTTGAGGTGGAGCTGGTGGGGTTGTCCCGGGCCAGTTACTGGCAGAAGGTGGTGAACGAGGTGGTGCCACTGCTGTGCCTGGGTCTGGTGCCGGCACTGCTGGGGCTCATTGGGTTCCACCTGTACCGCAAGGCCAGCAGCCCCAAGCTCTCCAAGAAAAAGCAGAAGGAGGAGAAGAGGAACAAAGCCAAAAAGAAATAAAACTTTCCCTTTGGCATCTGTGGCTGCTCGGTGACTACTCTTCCTGAGACAGTGATGGGCGCAGAGCAGTGGGAAGGGGTTGTGCACCCATCAGCTCCCTGCCTGCTCCAGGGCCTTGCTGGGTCGTGTCAGACCTGAGCGGGAGGTGACAGACTCAGTGAATCCCAGAAATAAGACCCTGAAGCACATTTTCAGGCAGTTTTGCTCTTTTAAGGCATATCCAGGCAGTGACAGTCCCTGGAGTCCCCAGACACCACACAGGTCCCTGGTCTGCCAGGGAGCTTCAGCTGCTCCTGGTGGAGCCAGGAATGGGGTGGTTGACCCCTCCCCAGAGGCTCTTGGGGTGCACCATGCCCAGTGTTCCTGAGCGTGGCTCCCCCACGATGTGGGGCTCATTTTTGGGGATGTAGCTTTTGTTTGGCGGCAAGGAGGGGGTGGGGGTCTCAGGGCACCTTCTAGTTGAGTGCAGGCCCTGCCAGGTACTGTTGGAGCAGCCCACGCAGGTTGTGGTTCCTGTTTGCCAGGGTTGCCCGTGCCTGCTCCAGCGCCTTCTCCTCCAGCTTCGCCTTGTTGAACCGCTGCCAGAACCGCTCCAGCCCCACGTAGTCCTGCATGGCCTGGGCGGAGGCAGTGGGGAGAGTTTGGGGTCTCCAGCCTGCCCAAGCACCAGCTGGGTGAACCCCAGGGCCGAATCACAGCCCTTGTTCCCTGTGCGCTGCGGCGGTGCCTCCTCACCTGTGCCAGGGGCTCCCTGGGGGTCTCCTGCAGGATGCTGCGGGCATTTTGCTGCTCCCACTCGGCCAGTGAGGAAGGGTAGAAGGGCAGCACCTTCTCCTCCTCTGTCTCCAGCCTGCGGCACATCTCAGCCAGGCGCAGGATGCGCTGGGCCTAGGGGAGGGACGCCAGGAAGGGCAGGTGGGAAGGGACAGCAGGACACTGGGCACAGGGACACATCCCCACTCAGCACTGCCCAGCTCACCTTCTCCACCACCTGCTGCAGTACCTTGAGGGTCGCACTGCACTGGCAGGTGAGCGTGACCAGGTGGGTGTGAGCTGTGGCCCCGGCCTGGCTGGTCTGAGCCCGGAGCTTCTGGAGCATCTGGAGGGCGTGTTCCTTATCCTCCCGTATGCGCTGGGTCTGCTTCTCGCTCTCCTGCAGGTGAGCTGCGATCTGGCCCCTAGTGGTTGTAACCATGTCCTGGTGAAACAGCAGGTTGGGTATTGGGGAAAATTCCTTCTTGGAAAGGCTGGCCCAGCATTGGAATGGGCTGTTCAGGGCAGTGGTGGAGGCACTGTCCCTGGAAGTGCTCAAAAACCACATGGCTGTGGCCCCTGGGGACATGGTTTAGTGGTGGTCTTGGCAGCACTGAGAGAACGGTTGGACTCGATGGTCTTAGAGACTTTTCCAACCTCAATAATTCCATGATTCCATGTCTCAGGCACTGCTCCACGAATTCTTGGGGGGCCTCTGCTTAGCCCAGCCTATTGTCACCTCTTTGCCAGTTCTGGGTTGGACTTGATGGGTCTCAGAGGCTTTTCCAGACTCAACAATTACATGATTCCATGGAAAACGAGTGGGGAATGCGGGCGAACCCACTCCCACAACCACCCAGCACCCTGCCAAAACCTGGAGCGTCTGCAGCTTCTTCCCCTGTGCATCAATCTCCTGGGAAGTCTTCTCACACTTCTTCTTCAGCTCCTCAAACTCCACCTTCTTCTTCTCCGTGGCCTGGGCGTAGCTCCGCCGGGCCTTCTGGATCTGGTCCCACAGCCCCTCCAGCCTGGCTGCGAGCTGCAGCCGGCTGTACTGCTGATCCTGCCAGCACTGGGGACACACAGGTTACACCCCCAAACCTCCCTTGCCAGCCCTAAAAGCCTCTCGATGCTCCCTTGTCATCCTTGCCTTGTTTTTGATGTCGTCCCGGGCGCTCTGGAAGTTCAGAATGGCCTCGTGCTCATTCCTGGCGTGATCCTGCTCCATGGCCAGTGCTATGTCCTGCAGGCAGCAGCTTTCCCAGTCTTGCTGCTCCAGAATGGCCCTTCTGCAGGGACATATGGTAGAGCAAAGGAGTTTCCTCCCTGACACAGATGCTGCAGGGGTCTCAGTGGGGCCAAGGGAGGCTCAACTCCACCCCAGGAGAGCCCGTGGGTGCCACTGCTGCCCCATTCCCCTTCTCCCCCTGAAATTCCACACCTCTCAGCCTCAAACTCGGCCTTCAGGGCGCCCACCTGGGCACTAAACCCTTCCTCCAGGTAGCCCAGGCGGCAGCGCTGGAGGTGCAGCAGTTGGTCCATGAAGTGCAGGTGGCTGCGCAGGGCTCGGTTCTGCTGCTCCTCTGCTTCCTCCAGGTCCCTGGCCAGCGCCTGGGGAGTTTTGGGGTGTCATCAGTGTCCCCTGGCACCACCCCCAGCCCCGCCAGCCCCGCAGCCACCTCAATGACGCCATCCTTGCAGTCCATGACCCGTGTGAAGGTCTGACTGAGGATCTCGATGTCCTGGCGCAGCTCTTGGTCCTTGGTCTTGCGCTGGGCCAAGCGCCAGACCGTGCGGACCTTGTGGAGACCCCACATGCTGCTCTGCTCCTCGCGGGATAACTTTTCCTGTGGAAGGGCCGTGGGAGGTGGGAAAGGGGCAGGAGTGGAGTTGGGGATGCCTCTGGTACCAGGGTGTGCAGCAGAACAGGGGCAGCCCCAGCCCTGGGGGGGATGATGGGGGCATTTGCTGGGGAAAGGGGGCCTTAGGGAGGTTTTGGGGGCTTAGGGGGGTGGAGTTTGGAGGTGATTGGAGGAGGCTGCAGTGGGCTCCCAGACCTGCAGGAAGCAAGTGAGCAGCTCCCGTTTGGTTTTGGCCGCCTCCTCCTCAGCCAGCGCTTGTTTCTGCAGCAGCAGCAGCTCGGCCTCGGCTGCCGTGGGGGCAGTGGAACGGGGCCCTGCCATGGCTGGAGAAGGGGACACGGTGGGAGAGGTCGGGGGATGCCCGGGGTCTGCGTGGTGGCCCCTCCACGGCCCCCTCAAGGTCCGTTCCCCCTGCCCATCTCCATCTCCCGCTCCAGCCCCCCCCATTATGCGGTACCCCCAGACGCCATAGCCTTCTGCCCACCCCCATCTCTCTCCCCAGGCTCCCCGAGGCCTTGCTCACCCATAACTCCCCCTCCACTTGGGAGTACCTCCAGACCCCATCAACCTCTGCTCATCCCCACCTCCCTTCCAGTGACTCCCCACAGACCTGTTTCCCATCTCCCTCCCCAGGCCTCCCCCAAGGTCCATTTCCCGCTGCCCATCCCCATCTCCAGAGCCCTCCTAGGCTCACGCCGCTCCCTCGCAAGCTCCCCCAGCGCCCACCGCCCCTTGCCCACCCCCATCTGCGCCTTTGGGGTCTCCCTCCCCCCTTTGGGGTCCCGTTCCCCGGTACCGGCCCCTCTCCCGGCCCCGCTCCCGCGTCCCTCCGGTCTCCCAGCAACGGCCGCTTCTGGTCGGGGGCGGGGCCTCGGCGGCACTTCCGCCCTGATCCGCACGGGCGCCCCCTGGCGGGCAAGAGCGCGCTCGCACCCCCACGGGGCGGTTCCCGCCAGTTCTGTCTCTCCGCTATTGGCCGGCGCTCCGGGATTCCCAGCGGTGATTGGTGAACGGGCGCCGCCGTGGGCGGGCCCTGGAGCCGGCGGCGGATATAAGGGCGCTGCGGCGGCGGGGCGCAGGGCGGTGGGTGGGTGAGAGCGTGGGGGTGTCCGTGCGGGCTGCCGCCATGCGGGAGCGGAGGCCGGCACCGGCCGCTCCGGCCCGGTGCAAGCTGGTGCTGGTGGGCGACGTGCAGTGCGGCAAGACCGCCATGCTGCAGGTGCTGGCCAAGGATTGCTACCCCGAGGTGAGCCCAGACTGGCACCGGGAACCGGCAGCGGGCACCGGCAAGCGGGACTGGGCGCTGACGCTCTTGGTGCCATTGCAGACGTACGTGCCCACCGTGTTTGAGAACTACACGGCGTGTCTGGCCAGCGAGGAGCAGCGGGTGGAACTGAGCCTCTGGGACACCTCCGGTACCGCGAGGGGACACGCGTGGTGCTTCTTTGGGGGGCTGGTGGGGGGCTCTGGTACCGGTGGAGTGGGACGGGGGCTGCCCCGGCCCCGGAGGGGGTGATCGGGTTGTTTGCTGGGGAAGGTGGTTTGGGGTTTCGGAGGGGGTGATGGTTGGGATCGCGAGGCTGCAGTGAGCGGAGGGTCGCTGCAGTGGGGTGTTTTGGCGTCCCGAGGGTGTTTTGGGGACCTGCAGCGCGGGAGGGAGGGGCGTCGGTGGCCGTAGTGAGGTCTCGGTGGTGTTTTGGGAACCCGAGAGTGTTTTGTGGTCCCTGCGGCGGCGGAGGGGAGCTCGGTGGCCGCGCTGGGGGGGAGCTTCGGGTCTAGGGTCATGTCCCTGGATGTGGGGGGGCGCAGGTACTCCCCAGGGACCAACCTCACTGTGGGGGCATCACAGGGTGCTGAACCTCTTCCTTGGGGGGGGATCTCCACACCGTTAACCCCCACCCCCCCCCCCGGGTGGGTCCAGGATGCTCCCTGCGCCCTGCCTGTGAATTGGGAGGATTATGGGAGATCCCGGTGTTGCCCTTCCCTGGGCATCCCGAGGAGTTGGGGGGATCGGGGCAGCCCTGCCCGGTGCTGCAGTGTCCCCCCCGGCGGGGGGGTCCCCGCCGGTCCCCGGTTGCCATGGCGATGCGCTGGCGCAGCCTCTTTGCTATTCTGTGCACGGAGCGTCTGGGCTGCGAAACCCCTCCGAGGCCTTTGGGGGGTCGGGTGGGGAGGAGAGGAATGGCATCCCGGAGCCCCCCACCCCACTGACCCCCTCTCTCACCCCCCCGCGCCGCGTCCCCCGCAGTCCCGGGTGCGATGCTGGTGGCTCCGTGTCCCCGAGGACCCCGAGGGGGTGGCAGCGTGTCCCACCCCCTCCTCCAGCTTCCCCCCCACCCCTACACCCCTCGGTGCTGCCGGGGCTCCCCAGAATGGGGGGCGGGGGGGGCTGTTACATAAACACCGCGGGATCCATTTCCCGCTGCCTCGCGAAGGCGCGATGCGACGTTGATGGACTGCGGGGACGGAGGTGGCATTTTGGGGGGGTTTCAGAGCTGTGCCCCCCTCCCCGGCACGAGGGGGGCTGTGTCCCTTTTGAGGGGCTCTACAGCTCTGTGTCCATCTGTCCCTTCTGGGGAGCTGTGTCTGTTTTGGGGGGCTCTGTGCCTTTTGGGGGGCTCTAGAGTTCGGTGCACCCACCTCAGGCACAAATAGGGTTTATCTTTTTTGAGGGTGTCTAGAACTCTGTGTCCCCCTGTCCCTTTTGAGGTGCTGTGTCTGTTTTAGAGGGCTCTAGAGCTGTGCTCCCCTCTCCCTTTTGGGGTTCTCCAGAGCTGTGAACCTATGTGCTGGGCAGGAGTGGGGCTGTGTCTATTTCTGGGGGCTCTGTCCTTGTCGGGGGGGCTCCAAGGGAGTGCACCCCACCCCGGCTGGGAGGTGGCTTTGTGTCTTGGGGGGGCTGTGTCCCTTTTGAGGGGCTCTAGAGCTATGTCCCTATGTCCTTCTTGGGTTTCTCTAGAGCTGTGAGCCACCACCCTGAGCGAGAGGGGGGTTGTGTCTATTTTGGGGGGCCCTAGACCTCTGCCCCCACCTCGAGCAGGAATGGGGCTGTCTCTTTTGGGGGGCTCTATGGCTCTGTCTGTTTTGGGGGGCTCTAGACCTGTGTCCCCCACCCCGAGCAGAAATGGCACTGTGTCTGTTTTGGGGGGCTCTATAGCTGTGCCCCCACCCCGAGCAGGAATAGGGCTGTGTCCCTTTGCCAGACCTCCTTTCCTGTGTCCCTGGGATGGGGGGCTGAGCGGTGACACCCCCTTTTCCCCCAGGCTCTCCCTACTATGACAACGTGCGTCCCCTGTGCTACAGCGACTCGGACGCCGTCCTGCTCTGCTTCGACGTCAGCCGCCCCGAGACCCTCGACAGCGCAGCCAAGAAGGTGGGGAGGGGCTCAGGCCCCAGGACAGTGTCCCTGTGGGGTCTGGAGGGCCCAAGGATGCAGGGACACCAATGCAGGGGGATCCCTGTGAGGTTTGGGGGACTCACAGACACAGGGACACTGACCCTGCAGGGTTTGGGGGGCTCAGAGATGTGGGGACACCAGCCCAGGGGATCCCTGTGAGGTTTGGGGGACTCACAGACACAGGGACACTGACCCTGCAGGGTTTGGGGGGCTCAGAGATGTGGGGACACCAGCCCAGGGGATCCCTGTGAGGTTTGGGGGACTCACAGACACAGGGACACTGACCCTGCAGGGTTTGGGGGGCTCAGAGATGTGGAGACACCACCCCCCCTGGTTCCTGTGGCGGTTGGGGTGTGCGGGGACAGGGGAACAATGATGTGGGATGATCCCTGCAGGGTTTGGAGTGCACAGGGACATTGTCCTAGGAGGTCCCTATGGGGTTTGGGGCCTCAGGGATGCAGAGGCACAGTCCAGGGGGGTTTCTGTGAGGTTTGGGAAGCACAGGGACATTGATCTGGGGAGTCCCATCAGGGTTTTGGGGGTTCAGGGCTGTCAGGACACTGTCCTGGGAAGTCCCTGTGGAGTTTGTGGTGCCCAGGGAGACTGAGGCAGGGGGTTCCTGTAGGATTTGGGGATGCAGGGCTGGGGCACACTCTCCCTGGGGATCTCTTTGGGGGGGATCAGGGATGTGGGGACAGTGATCCGTGAGGTATCTCTGTGGGGTTTGGGGTGTGCTGGCACGTGGAGACACCAACCCTCTGGGGTGACCCTCTGGAGAGGGTTCTGGGGTCCCCCATCCCTGAGAGCAGCTCTGTGCCCTCACCCCTCAGTGGAAGACAGAAATCCTGGATTATTGCCCCAACACACGGGTGCTGCTCATTGGGTGCAAGACAGACCTTCGGACAGACCTGAGCACCCTCCTGGAGCTCTCGCACCAGAAACAGGCACCCATCTCCTACGAGCAGGTCGGGGGGGGGCCCAGGGTGGATTTAGGGGGGTCATGATGGTCTTGGAGCGGGGGTAGATTTTGGGGTGTCACAGTGGTCTGCTCTGGGGGTGGATTTGCTGGGGTGCTGGTGTTTTCAGGGGAGTGGGTTTGGGGTGTTTTGGTGTTTGTGGAGTTGAGTTTGGGGATCCCTGTGTTTGTGGGGATGAGTTTGTGGTGTCCTGGTGCTCTCATGTAGGGCTGGGCTTGGGGTGTCCCACTGTTTGTGGGGGGGTCAGTTTGGGGTGTCCCGGTGCTCTGATGTGGGGGTAGGTTTTGGGGGATCCTGGTGATTTTGGGGTGTCCCTGTGGTCTGGTGTGGGGATGGGTTTGGGAGGGGTCTCGGTGTTTGCACAGGGGTGGGTTTGGGGTGTCCCGGTGTTTGCGGGGGTGGGTTTTGGGTTATCCTGATGTTTGCGGGGGTGGGTTTGGGGTGTCCTGGTGTTTGTGGAGGTGGGTTTTGGGGGATTCCAGTGTTTGCACAGGGGTGGCTTTGGGGTGTCCCGGTGTTTGCACAGGGGGGGCTTTGGGGTGTCCCGGGGTTTGCACGGGGGGGGGTTTGGGGGTGGCCGGGTGTTTGCACGGGGGTGGGTTTGGGGGTGTCCCGGTGTTTGCGCAGGGGGGGGTTTGGGGTGTCCCGGTGTTTGTGGGGGTGGGTTTCGGGGGATCCCGGTGGTTGTGGAGGTGGGTTTTGGGGGGTCCCGATGGTCTAACGCCGGGCTGCTCCCAGGGCTGTGTGGCTGCCAGGCAGTTGGGAGCCGAGGGATACCTGGAATGCTCGGCCTTCACCTCGGAAAAGAGCGTCCACAGCATCTTCCGGACCGTGTCCGGCATCTGTCTCAGCAAAGCCCCCTCGCAGCCCCCCCGCAGCCCCCCCCGCAGCCTCTCCAAGAGACTCCTGCACCTCCCCAGCCGCTCCGAGCTCATCTCTTCCACCTTCAAGAAGGAAAAAGCAAAAAGCTGCTCCGTCATGTGAAGGGGGGAAGGGAATGACCCCACACACACACACCTTTGGACCCCCCCCCAAGCCCTCGGAATGGGGTGGGGGGGCTGGACAGGGCGTGAGCCCCCCCAGAGGAGGATGGGGGGCTGATGCCCTCCCCTCACACCATTGCCCTGCCAGCCCCACAGCCTGGGGGGCTGCCCCCATGGGAGGGGGTGCCCGTGGGTTTTCCTGATCCCCAACCCTGAGGGCATCCCTGAGGGGTTTGGGGCGCACAGGACCCTGGGGACATCAACCGCGGGGAGGTCCCTGTGGGGTTTGGGGTGCCCAGACCCTCAGGGACATCAACCTGTCATGGTCACTGCGGGGTTTGGGGGACACAGGGACGCTGTCCTGGGGATCCCTGTGGGGTATGGGGTGCACATCATGGGACTCATCCATGGACTCATCCTGTTTTCTCCCCCTTTACCCCATCCCTCATCTGCTGCTTGGCCCTGGGGGACCCTGGTGGGTTGGGGAGGGGGGAGAGGGGCTGTTTTATGGACTGTCTTTGGGGGGGGGTGTCTCTGTTCCATGTCAGTGTTATTAAAAAGCTTATTTATTATCAGAAATATAACACCTACCTATGTGCAGCCCTGCCTGGCCCTATGTTTTGGGGAGAGATCCTGGTTTTTGGAGGATGTTGGGAGTTTTGGGGTGTGTCGGTATCACTGGTGATGGTGATACTGACATGGGGCTGTGCTGTCACCCCTGGGTGCTGGTGCAGAAGGCAAAATCCCTGGAGTGGGGTGTCTTGGGGGGTGCCAAAAGGGTCCCCCCACTTCTTTGCTGCCCCCAGACTCTGCCTGAGACCGCCCCTATCTTGTGAATGGGGATGCAGTGGGGGTCTGGGGCTCCTGCAGGGACACTGATCTGGGGGTCCCTGGCGAGTCAGGGGTGCACAGGGCTGTGGGGACACTGACCTGCAGTGTGCAGGGACACGGGGCCACTGACTTGGGAGGGTCCCGCCAGGATTTGGGCCGCGGGAACACGGCCCCGGGTGCCTTATTTGGGTACCCAGGAGGCCCCTGCAGGATGTGGGGGGCTCAGGGATACGGGGACACCGTCCTGGAGGACTCTTTGCGGTGGGGAGGGCGGAGTTGCCTCACGACGGAAGGATCACAGGACGCGGCGGTGCTGCGGCCGCTGACGGGCGCAGAGAACGCGCGGGGGGCGCTGGGAGCTGTAGTCCAATGACGCGAGGGCCGCCGGGAGCTGTAGTCCTGTGCCGTCCCGGCGTGCCCTGCGGGCCCGGCAGACATGGCGGCGGCGGCGGAGCGACGGCGCTGAACCCGGGGCTGCGGCGGTGAGCGGGCACCGGCGGGAGCGAGCGGGGGGCATTGCAGGAACACGCTGGGGACCTCCTCGGGGCCCAGGGGCTGGAGAGCCCTGGTGCCGTGGCGCCGGGCAGAGTCCCGGTACTGGGCACCAGGGCAGGGCCTCTGGAGCGCCGTTGCGCCGCGTCCCCCGGGCCTCCCGGAGTCCTTTCGCGGTCCCCCAGGCCTCCCCGCGCCCATCTCCCGGGTCTCTCTGTGCCCTCTCGGGGTCCCCCTTTCCCTTTTCGTTCTCTCCTCGAGGCCTCCCAGCCCTTCCCGCTTCTTCCTGGGGTTCCTCTGCCCTCCCGGGGGTCCCCCCAGGCCTCCCCACTCCCTCCTGAGGGTCCCTTTACACTCTCCCCGGGTTCTCCAGCTCTCTCTGCTTCTCTTTGGCGTCTGTCTGTTCCTTCCCCGGCTCTTTCAACGTCTCCTCATTTCCTCCGGGGAGTATTTCGGACCTCCCCACGCCTTCTTGGGGTTCCTGTGTGGCCCCCTTGGGCCTCACAACCCTTCTCTCTCCCTCCTGGGTCTCCACTGCTTCCCAGTGCCCTCCCTGGCTCCCTCTCCTGCACTTTAAGCCCCTCCCAGCCCTCCACGCTCCCTCCCGGGGTCCCTCGGCATTCCCCGACCCCCCCGGTGTCCCCTGCTCTGACCCCATCCCATAATAGATGGCCGGAGAACTGGCGGACAAGAAGGATCGGGATGCATCCCCTGTGAAGGAGGAGAGGAAACGTTCCCGCTCCCCTGACCGGGAGAGGGAGCGGGACCGGGACCGCAAGGGCTCCCCGGCCAAGGACCGGAAGCGTCACCGATCCCGGGACCGGAGACGGAGCCGCTCGCGCTCCCGGTCCCGCTCCAAGTCCACGGAAAGGTGAGGCAGGTCCAGGGCTCCCTGGGTTTTTGGGAAGAGCTTTGATGGCCCCACAGAGGTTGAGTGAGGGCTCTGGGATCATGCTGTAATCCCCCTGTTCCTCAGGGATCGACGGCACAAGGAGCGGGACCGTGACCGCAGCAAGAAGGAGCGGGACAGAGACAAGGATGGGCACCGGCGGGACAAGGACCGGAAGCGATCCAGGTGGATCCTGTAGCTTTTATGAGGAGTTCCTGCTCTCCTCTGAACCCTCTGGAGGTTGGGGATCCCCCAGGGCTGTGTCCAGTGTCTTATTCCACACTGTTTTCCTTGTAAGCTTGTCCCCGGGCAGGGGAAAGGACTCCAAGTCTCGGAAGGATCGGGATGCACGAAAAACAGAGGAAGAGGAGGAGAATGCCCTGAAGAAGGAGAAGGTGAAGAGGGGGCAGACACGGCTTGGCTGGGAGTGGCTCCAGGGGCATCCAGGTCCCTGGGGAGTGGTTCCAGGGTATTCAGGTCCCTGGGAGTGGTACTGATGTCTGGCCTCACTTCCAGGCACAGCCGCTGTCCTTGGAGGAGCTGCTGGCAAAGAAGAAGGCAGAAGAGGAGGCAGAAGCCAAGGTGGGAGCAGGAACAGGAGCCTCTTCTTTGTGGGGTGTGGATGTTTGCAGGAACACTGCAGAATGGACCCCAGGAGGGAACAGGGAGGGCTGAGAAACTTGGGGATGCAGAGGGACCCCAGAAGGAAGCAGGGAATGCCAAGGGACACCGGCAGGGATCATGGGATGAAGCAGGGAGGGCTAGGGGACTTGGGAGGGTACAGGGCAGGTGGGCCAGGGAGGGCACATGGGGGGCTGTGGAGACACAGGAGGGACAAGGGAGGCCTGCTGGACCCCCAGGAGGGAGCAGAAGGACCTTGGGATGGAACAGGGAAGGCTGAGGGGTCTGGTGAGGGGCACAGAGGGGCCCTAAGAGGAAAAGGAGGGCTGGGGGATGCAGAGCAGAGAGACCCATGGGAGGAAGTGGAGAGGTCTGGAGGATTCAGGGAGGGAGAGGAGAAACCCAGGAGGGAGAGGGGAGGCTTTGGGGCCCTGGGAAGGAACAGAGAAGGCTGAGGGGACCCCTAGCAGCATGGGATGCCAGCCAGGCCCAGTGTGACACTGCCTCTCTCCCATCCCAGCCCAAGTTCCTGTCCAAGGCGGAGCGGGAGGCTGAGGCCCTGCGGCGGCGGCAGCAGGAGGTGGAGGAGCGGCAGCGGCTGCTGGAGGAGGAGAGGAAGAAGAGGAAACAATTCCAGGAGATGGGCAGGAAGATGCTGGGTAATGGCTCATCCCTGGAGCCCCATCACCCAGCCCTCGGGGTGGGTGCTGGCTCTGAGCTCCTTCCCCTGCTCCCCAGAAGACCCCCAGGAGCGCGAGCGCCGGGAGCGCCGGGAGCGCATGGAGCGGGAGACCAATGGCACCGAGGACGAGGAGGGCAGGCAGAAGATCCGGGAGGAGAAGGACAAGAGCAAAGAGCTCCACGCCATCAAGGTGGGGATGGGGACTGCGGTGGGGGGGTCAGGGGGAGGACGGGGGGTCCCACTGAGCCTGGGGTCCTGCAGGAGCGGTACCTGGGGGGGGTGAAGAAGCGCCGGCGCACGCGGCACCTCAACGACCGCAAGTTCGTGTTCGAGTGGGACGCGTCAGAGGACACATCCATCGACTACAACCCTCTGTGAGTGCTGGGGTGCCTAGGGCTGGGGGTGTCCCTGTGGGGTGCAAGGCAGCCCCCAGCCCTGCTCCTGATGCTCCCACCGTGCTCCAGGTACAAAGAGAGGCACCAGGTGCAGCTGCTGGGCCGTGGCTTCATCGCTGGCATCGACCTGAAGCAACAGAAACGGGAGCAGTCCCGGTTCTACGGGGACCTGATGGAGAAGAGGCGGACACTGGAGGAGAAGGAGCAGGAGGAGTGAGATTTTGGGGAAGCTGGGAGGGTGGTGAGGGGTGTGTGGGGTCCTGTCTGGCTTAGCTTGGCTGGGATGTGGAGCTGGGCTGCAGCGCGTCCAGCAGGAAATTCTAGAGGCACAGATTGAGCCCTATCCCCTTTCTCCTTCCCCTTCCTCACTCCTTTTTGTCATCCCTTTCCTTGCCCTGCCCTCATCCCCTTCTCTCATCCCTCTGTTCTCATTCCCATTTCTCCCATCCCCTTTTCCCTCTCCCATTTCCACCATTCCCTGTTCCTTTATTCTCTTTTCCCAATCCTGTTTTCCCCATTCCCTTTTCTCTCATCCCCCTTTTCCTATCGCTTTCTCCCCCTTCCCCACTCCCCACTCTCCATTCCACTTTCCTTCTGCCCCATGCCTTCCCTCCCTCCGGCCAGGGCGCGGCTGCGGAAGCTGCGGAAGAAGGAGGCCAAGCAGCGCTGGGATGACCGGCACTGGTCCCAGAAGAAGCTGGACGAGATGACAGACAGGGACTGGCGCATCTTCCGCGAGGATTACAGCATCACCACCAAGGGGGGCAAGATCCCAAATCCCATCCGCTCCTGGAAGGACTCCTCCCTGCCCCCCCACATCCTGGAGGTCATTGACAAGTGTGGATACAAGGTAGGCACGGAGAAGGGGAGCTGGGGAGGGGGAAAGAGGGGTTGTCAGGGATTCAGAGAGGGGGAACAGGGGAAGTTCTGCTCCCAACCTGTTCCCCCTGGCAGGAGCCGACCCCGATCCAGCGCCAGGCCATCCCCATCGGGCTGCAGAACCGGGACATCATCGGCGTGGCCGAGACTGGCAGCGGCAAGACAGCGGCGTTCCTGATCCCACTGCTCGTGTGGATCACCACCCTGCCCAAAATCGACCGGTGCGGGGCGGGGACACTGTCCATGGGACGGGGTGGAGTGGTGGGGTGACACTGCAGAGGGATCCAGGACAGGGTGGCACTGTGGAGATCACAGAATGGAGTGATAGGGTGACACTGTTAGATTGAGGCAGGGTTGCAGAGTGACATGGTGGAGGGGATAGGGTCACACTGGAGGGTACACATGTGGCACGGTGGGTGACACAACCGTATCCTGCCATGCTGCAGCATCGAGGAGTCAGACCAGGGGCCCTACGCCATCATCCTGGCCCCCACCCGTGAGCTGGCGCAGCAAATTGAGGAGGAAACCATCAAATTTGGGAAACCCCTGGGCATCCGCACCGTGGCCGTGATCGGCGGCATCTCCCGCGAGGACCAGGGCTTCCGCCTCCGCATGGGCTGTGAGGTGAGTGAGGGGGGCTTGGGGGGTTCCAGGGGGGTGGCTCAGCCCTGGGCTGCTCCCACCAACCCCCTCGGCCCCTCAGATCGTCATCGCCACGCCGGGCCGGCTCATCGACGTGCTGGAGAACCGGTACCTGGTGCTGAGCCGCTGCACCTACGTGGTGCTGGACGAGGCCGATCGCATGATCGACATGGGCTTCGAGCCCGACGTGCAGAAGATCCTGGAGCACATGCCTGTCACCAACCAGAAACCAGACACGGATGAGGCCGAGGACCCCGAGAAGATGTTGGCTAACTTTGAGTCTGGGAAGCACAAGTACAGACAGGTGGGTGTGGACAAGGAGGGGCCTAGGAGGGCTCCTGTGGGGCTGGGAGGGACAATTTGGGCTTTTGGGGAAGGGGTTGAGGGAATGGGAGTCACATTTCTGCTCTGTGGAGGAATGTTTCCTGCCCCAGAGTGGATATTCCTGCCCCGTGAAGGGTCATTTCTGCCCTGTGAAGGGGGCATTTCTATTCTGTGGGGGACAATCCTGCCCCTCAGGGAAAGATCTTGCCCCACAGGAAGATGTCACTGTTCCATGGGCAATGTTCCTAGTCCATGGGGGGTCATTCCTACCTCATTAGGGGTTGCTTCTGCTCTATGGGGGATGTTCGTGCCCCACCAGGATCATTCCCGCTTCACTGAGTGATGTTCCTGCTCCATGGGAACACATTCCTGCCCCACTGGGGTTCCTATTTCACTGAGGGATGTTCCTGCTCCGTGGAGGGGGACATTCTGGCCCCATCAGAGTCGTTTCTGCCTCACTGTGGGATGTGCCTGCCCCATGGAGGATGATCCCAGCCCCACTGGGGTCATTCCTTCTTCACGGGGGGACCTTCCCACCTCACGGGACGTCACTGCCCCGTTCCCTTGCAGACTGTCATGTTCACGGCCACCATGCCACCAGCAGTGGAGCGCCTGGCCCGCAGTTACCTCCGGCGCCCGGCCGTGGTCTACATCGGCTCCGCCGGCAAACCCCACGAGAGGGTGGAACAGAAGGTTTTCCTCATGTCCGAGTCCGAGAAGAGGTGGGGAGCACAGGGTTTGTGGGTGGCCTGGGGGGTTGGAGGGTGAAGGGGACTCCACAGGGCCCTTCAGTGTCTCTTTGCTCAACTCTCTTCCTCCTCTTTCTCCTCTACAGGAAGAAGCTCTTGGCCATCCTGGAACAGGGCTTCGACCCACCCATCATCATCTTCGTCAACCAGAAGAAGGGCTGCGATGTGCTGGCCAAGTCCCTGGAGAAGATGGGGGTGAGTCTGGGCTGGGGGGGGTCACCCTGAGCTCTGTCCCCCTTGTCCCCACGTGGGGACTCCCTGATGTGCCCCCCCGTTGACGCCCCCCTCTTCCCACAGTACAATGCCTGCACCCTGCACGGTGGGAAGGGCCAGGAGCAGCGGGAGTTCGCCCTCTCCAACCTCAAGGCTGGGGCCAAGGACATCCTGGTGGCAACGGATGTGGCCGGACGTGGCATCGACATCCACGACGTCTCCATGGTGGTCAACTACGACATGGCCAAGAACATCGAGGGTGAGGCTGGGGGGCACTGAGGGGGCTGCCCAGCTCTGGTTCTGCCTGTGCCAGTGGGGCTGTGGGAGCTGTGCTGCCCGTGCTGGGGGTGCTTGGCCCTGGTGTTACCAGGGCTTTGGGGGTTGCCCAGCCTTGGTATTGGGTGTGCAGGGGGTGCCTGGCCCTGGTACTGCCCTCACCAAGGGGGTTACAGGGGTGCCCAGCCCTGGTTCTTGGGGGTGGAGGGGTGCCCAGCCCTGGTGCTGCCACACCCAGGGGGCTGTGGGGTGCCTGGCCCTGGTACTGGGAGTGCAGGGGCTGTCTGGCCCTGGTACTGGGGAGCACTGTAGATGCCTGGTACTGGTAGTGTGGGGGGTGCCCAGCCCTGGTGCTGCCCACACTGAGCCCTTCATTTTCCCCACCCAGATTACATCCACCGCATTGGGCGGACGGGCCGAGCAGGGAAGAGCGGTGTGGCCATCACCTTCCTCACCAAGGAGGACTCCACAGTATTCTACGACCTCAAACAGGCAATCCTGGAGAGCCCCGTGTCCTCCTGCCCCCCCGAGCTGGCCAACCACCCCGATGCCCAGCACAAGCCAGGCACCATCCTCACCAAGAAGCGGCGGGAGGAGACCATCTTCGCCTGAGGCCCCACTGGCCCCTCTTCATCACCCTTCTGGGGACAACAGGACCAGCAAGGCTGCCAGGACTGATCTGGCTGTTCTTCTCCCAGCTCGTTGTGCAACCCAAGGACTGCCCACATGCAGAGACTGGGTCTGGGATTATCCCAAAATATCCCCCGTGTTCTCCCAGTCCCCCTCCCCACTTTCCCCATGGAGCGGAGGAGCTGCTGGAGGCTGTTTGGGGGCCAGTTGTGCCCTGCAGCCAGGGCAGGGGTGTTTTTTGGGCTGTTCTGGGAACTGTCTGCACCTCATCCTTTGGGTTTTTGGGGGTTTTTTTGTAGCTGAAGCTCCAGGCTGCAGGAATAAACCGGCAGCAGCGTTACCAGCGTCGCCTCCTCATCCTCTCCCTTCCCTGGGTGCCATTGCCCAGCCCCTGGGTGCCACCTCCCATGGAGACTGAAGCCAGTAGTGCCCAAAAGGAGCACTTTGAGGTGCTCAGCACCCACCAGCACTGTCTCTCTCCCCAAACCAGGTTCCTCCATGTCCCCTCCACAGACACAGACACCGGCACCTCTGAGCACTCGTGTGTTTCTGAAACCAATTACAGGGAAATCAGTGCTTTCTACAAAAGAAATTATAACAAATCTGTGGCTCCCACCCTGTTCCCCCCCCTCCCCCCCAGTAATGGCCCCGGGGGGGGCTCAGCCCACGCCAGGACCCCCGGCCGAGGGCAGTGGGCACTGTATTTACAGGACTGTGTGGTGACGTGCGGTGACAGCATGAGCAGGGGACATCGGGTTCAGGGCAGTGGGTACAAGCTTGGAGCAGCCCCCACACCCCGTGCAGCCCCCCCCACTCTGTCCTCCCCATCCCGGGGGCAGGAGTGGTGTGGCTGCGGTGACCGGGGCGGGGGGAAACGGTGCAGAGCGAAGCGGGTGGTGTGACCCACTCCTCCCGGGGGTCCCATGCAAGGGTGGGGAGGGGGCAGGCCAAGTCCCGGGGGTGAGCAGGCACCTTCTCTTTCTTCCTCGGGTCTGTGTGGGGTGGGGCATGCTGCTACAACTGCCCCGCCTCCTTACCTCCCCTTTCTGGGGGAGGCACCCACTCTCCATGGCAGCTGCCCTGCAGAGGATGAGCCAACCTGTGATGCAGGGCCCGGGGCGGGGACACTGAGGCAGGGCGAAGGCATGTGTCTGTCCCCGGGTTCCCCAGAACTTTGGCAGGGAGTCCCAGAGCATCCTGGCCGCCGGCCCCCCCCACCCCGCTGTGCTTATGGCTGAAGACGTGCCCGGGGGGCCGGGCGAGAGGAAGCTGCCGGTGCGGAGTTCGATTGTCTGAGCACCCCCAGCGCGGGGCTGGGGCGAGGCGGGGAGCGCCCGGGGTTTGAGGGGGCCGGTTCCCAGCCGTGCCCCCCCCTCCCCACCCCTAATAGCTGTCCTTGACCCAGGGCCGGCTGCGCTGCCAGTTCCTGTCGTGGTTGCGCTCGCTCGGGCGCTCCGGCGTGCCGGGACCGCTGCCGTGATGCCGGTGGGGCTGGTACAGGTCGGGGTAGGGGTCCCCGTACTCCTCCTCCTCCTCCAGGTGCCGAGAACTGCGCTGGGATGTGGCCCCCCAAGGCTGGGGCGATGTGTCCCCCGCCTCATCCGATGGCATCAGGCTGTCGTGCTCCAGCGGCGAGTGCTCGCCTCGCTCCCCCAGCAGCTGCTGGCTCTGCGGGCAGGGAGGGGCTGCGGGGGCGGCGCGGTGGGGGCTGCGTGTGCCCCTCCCCAGCCCTGCCACCCTGTACTGGGTCCCCGTGGGAAGCAGGGAGGGGGCTGTGTGTCCCCCATCCCATCTTTGGGCCCCTGTGCCAAGTGTCCATAGGGAGCCGGGAGGGGGCTGGGGAGCTGCGTGTCCCCCCCCAGCCTGGACACCCCTGTGCTGGGTCCCCATAAGGAGCACGGAATGGGGCTGTGTGTCCCCAATTCTGACTTGTGCACCCTCTGCCCTGTTCTGTGGACTCCGTGGGGAGCAGGGAGGGGGCTGTGGGGACAGTGTTGGGGGCTGTATGACCTCCCCAACACCCCTGTGCTGATTCCCCATGGGGACAGTAGGGGATTGTGTGTCCCCCCACGCCTTCCCCCATGTGGCAGTTGCCATTGGGGAGCAGGGAGGGAGCCACGGGGTTACCTGCAGGCCTGGAAGTCCGGTGGGCGAGGGGACAGTGTGGGAGGCGTGTGGTGGGTGGTGCGTGGCACGCCAGTAAACCTCCAGGTACTCAGCCAGGTGCTCACAGGCATCCTCCAGCTGGTTCTCATCCAGGATCACATCAAAGAGCTCCTGGGGGGCAGGTCAGAGGGGTCAGGGAGGGCTCCAGGTGCCCCCCAGGCATCCCCAGGACGGTGGGACCGGCTGGCTCACCGGGGGACACTGCACCAGCTTGTCGGCTGCCATCATCTGCACATTGAGGTGCTTCACCTGGGACTTGCCCCTGGACTTGATGAGCCGCTGCAAGACCTAGGGAGGGGACAGGGGAGTGACAGCACCATGGGGGGCAGCTAGGACCCCCCCAGAGCCATGGTCACCCCTCACCTTAGGGGAGGACACCTTGACGTAGACGATGATGGGTGCCAGGGAGGTCTTGGCCAGCTGGGCCGGGTGGTTGATGGTGTCAGCGTCCAGCACCACCAGCTGCAGGGACTTGGCCAGCTCAAAGATGCGTTCAATCTCACTCTGCACCTCAGCTAGGGGGACACGAGGGGGGCCGTGTCAGGCTGGGCTCACCCTGGGAGGGCGTCTCTGCACTCCCAGGGTGAGCCTGGCCCCTCACCAATGCTGGAGCGGGTGGTGGAGCGCTCCAGGATCGCCTGCTTGCCCAGGTTGTTGAGGATGGAGCGCTTGGCCAGGGACAAGTCAGCTGTGATGTGGGTGATGGAGATCCTGGGGAGCACAGGGACACAGTGGGCACCGGGGGACCTGCAGGCCATGGAAGGAGGGGGGTTCTGGGTGGGGTGACTGTCTCACCTGCCGTCAAATCTGTGCTTCAGGAAGTCGAAGAGGGCTTTCTGCATCATGTCGGTGACCTGCCGTGGGGCCACCAGCCCGGTGAGCCACAGCAGATGGCACCGGCAGGGAGGTGGCAGCCGCTCAGCACCCTGCCAGCCACCCTCGGCCCCGCCATCTGCCTGCTGCCGGCACACAGTGGGCAGGGAAGGGACAAGGGGCACAGGCCACTACCCTGAGGGCACAACGAGGCTACCCTGCATCCCCTGCATACCTCATATCCTTTCAGTGAGGGCCCCACCAGCACCACGGGCCGCATGGAGGGGACCACGTCGTAGGGTGGGATGTGCTGCGTCTGCAGGGGTACATGGGGGTGTGTCAGCGCCCTGTGCTCCCAGCCCCAGCCAGGAAGGGGTCAATGAGCCTATTCCACTGAGTCACGGCATCCTGGAGCCCTCCCAGCCCCATAACCCGGGAAGAGAGGGGGCTCTCTTCTCCCAGCCCACCGCAGAAACAACCACTATTGGCCCTTCCTGCAGCCCCCTCCCCAGGCCCCCTGCCCAGGGCACAGCCCTGCACCTGGGACTCACCTGCTTCTGCTTCTGCTTGGCTTGGGGAGAGAAGAGACAGAGGTTGGTGACAGTAAAGTGGGGACCCCCTCAGGATGCCCATGATTCCCCTGGGCCAAGATCTGCCCTTACCTAAGGAGGGGGGAGGCGATCGCCGGCTCCCGCTGTCGCCGAGGCCTGAGGCATTGCCAGCTCTCCTAGGGAAGAAGGAGGTGAGAAAGTGTTGGGGGTCCTGGAGTGGGGCCAGGGGTCCCATCCTTACCTGGCTTTCTGCTCCTGCTTCAGCCTCATGGCTTCCAGGCGCTGGGGGCTGGGGATGAAGGCGATGTCCCCCCCCTCCTTCACTAGGCGCCCGATCCACCAGTCATTGCTGTATTTCTGGGTGAGGACAGGGCAGAGGTGAGACCAGGGGAGGTCCCTGGCCCTGAGCAGACCCCCCAGCACCCCAGCTGACCTCCTTGATGTGCAGGAAATCTTTGGCTTCAAAGTTGATGGCGGCTCCCTGCACTGGGCACTCCTCGTCCAGCGCTCCGCAGTAGCTGACATTGGTGCGCACAGCGAAGGCGACCGGCTTGTGCTAGGGGTTTTGGGGGGTAATCAGCACCCCCGGGCCCTGGCAGCAACCCCGGGCCATGCCCTGGGTGTCTCCCCATCCATACCTTGGCCCTCTCGAGCTGCTGCTGAGCCTGGCTCTCCACCTCGCGCCGGGCGCCCTCACGGTCCTCTTCCAGGGACACGTCGGAGTCCAGAGATGGGCGGCTGGTGTAGGAGTCCGCCGAGCCCTGGGGGAACGGGGCTGAGTGGCGGGGGGCTGTGAGGGAAACCCCCACAAGGCGGGACCCCGTGCTGAGCCTCGGGAGGGGACCCTACAGACCCCCTTCCAGCTCTCAGGAGTCCACGGTGGCATCAAACCGGGTGTGTCATGTGGCATCACCCAGCACAGCTGCCCTAGGGAGCAGCCCCCACGTGCTGGGGGAGTTACGGGGGAGACCCCCGCAGGCACAGGGATGGGGAGATGACCCCTGTCAACCTGGGTTGTGGATCTTGCCCCTGCTGCCCCCCACCCTGGGGTGCTCAGCCCAGCACCCCCGGCTCCCTCTCCCCGCCGCGCCGGTATTTACCCACCGCCCGCTGCGCCTGGAACAGGCGCAGAAGCTGCGGTGAAATATTTATAGGTCCCTGGATGTGGCTGAGCGCCCCCCCCTCGAGGCCCCCCGGGCCCTGCCGGGCTGAGCTCAGCGCCGCTGCCCAGCACCGCCCCCCCCGCTAACCTGCACATCCCACCCCGCTCACACCGGGGGGAGCCTGGACACCCCCTCCAACTCCCCCCGCGGGCAATATGGTTGCCCAGCACAGCCCCCCCCAACATGGCCTCCCCAGCACAGCCCCCCCAGCATCGTCACCGCTCCCCGAGCATCCCCCACCCTCCAGCATCCCCAGGATGGCTCCGCAGCATCCCAGTGCGGCCCCTCAGTACAACACCCCTGTTAAACCCAGTGAGGCCCTCCAGTACAGCATCTCTAGCCCACCCCTCATTCACGACCCCCCCCCTGCAGCCCCCCCGGCCTGGAGCATCGGCCTCCACGGAGCCGCCGGCCGTGGGTATCGGGATTCTCTTCCCACCTCGTCCCGGCGGTACCTGTCGGGGGGGGGGCCGAGAACGGTGGCGGCGGCGAGGAACAAAGGGCCGGGGGGCGGCACAGCACCTCCCGCACCGGCCATGAGCCCCACACCGGGCACGGATCCCCCCGAGGCACAGCCCGATCGTGCGCCATCACGTACCCGGGGGGCTCAGCTCCCCCCCAAACCGCCCGCGGCCCCCCGCGCATGGTTCCCCTGATACCGCGGCCGGTACCGGAGCCGATACCTCGTTGAGCAGGAAGGTAGCGCTGGAGTCAGAAAACGACATAGACGGGGCGAGCCGAGCCGAGNCCCCCCCCCCCCGCCTCCCACCGCCCCCCCCGGGGCGCACGGAGCCGCCCCCGCCGCTCAGCCCGGGGGGGGTGGTGGGTGTGTGTTGGGGGTCGCCGTTCCCCCTTCCCGGTGCTGGCGGGGTGTTCCGGCCCCTCTCCGGTGGGGACCGCGTGGGAGCTGCCCTGGCAGCCGGGACTGTCGAGCGGTCCCGGTGAGCTGCAGCCGGACGGGTCACCGGTGCAGCTGCCGGCGCCCCGGGGAGGGGATAGTTTGCTAAGAGAGCTCTGGGTGAGAGGGGAGTCCCAGGGCAGCGGTGGAGGGGCTGTGCAGCCTCCCGCAGAGCGCAGCTCGGGGGTCCGGGGCGGCGGTGGAGGGGAGTCCCGGTGGGTACCTCCATGCTCCGGTGCAGCGGCTCCGGTCCTGCCCCGAGCCGGGAGCAGCCCCGTCTGCAGGGCGAGCCCTGCGGCGGGGCCGGAGCCGCTCC
>WAAE01005378.1:1358-109364 GCA_013400495.1 Nicator chloris | reverse complement strand
CCCCCCCCGCCCCCGAGGAGGGGGGCAGCGACGGGCCCCGGGGGACCGGGCCGGCCAGCCCCGTTACCGTGCAGCGGGACGGGCCCGGGCAGGACCGGCCCGGGACAGCTCACGGCCGGCCCGGGGACATCGGGGCAGCGCTCAGCGGGGTGGGGGCTTCGGACAGCGGCGGGACGGGCCGCGGACACCTGCACCGGGCACCAAGCATTGAGCACCGGCCCCGGTACCGGGCACATGGCAGGGCCCAGGCGGGCCCTCTCCGAGGTGCTGAAGGGGCCGCGCCGGGTGCTGGGCCGGGTCGCGGGGTCCCTGAGGGTACCGGGGAGTACCGGAACAGCAGGTTCTACCCCACGAGGGAAACGGGATGCTCGGGCCGCTCTGCGCCTCCTGGAGCCGCCCCGACAGGAACTCCCCGCCGTCCGCGGGGCCTCCCCGGTACCCGCTCATCCGCCGGCGGCCGGGGAGGGGGCTCAGCTCGGGGCCGGAGGAAACCGAAGCACCGTTTGGGGGGCGGGGAGGAGGTCCGTGCCTCTCCCTGGCATCGCGAGGAGGCGGCCCAGTGCCGGTGGAGGGAGCGGGAGGGGAGCCCGGCGGTCACTTCTACAGCTCCCCCGGCCCGTTCCCCTTCCGCTGCCTCAGCTTTCCGGGGCCACCCCCCGCGCCGCAGTGCCGGTGCCCGCCGCCGGCCCGGCCCTGACGCAGCACTCGCTATTTTTAGCCGCGGGGAGCGGCTGTTGCGATGCCACCGGCGCCCGGTGCCGGCGCCCAGCCCCGGTCCCGGGGGAGCGGCGGGGCGGAGGCGGCCCCCTAGCTCCCTCCAGTGCGGAGGTTGAGGTGGGAGATGCTCGGCCGCTCCCCGCTCCCCACCCAAGTCCGTGCTTTAATGCGGAGCCGCAGGAGCGGCGGGCCCGGGGCTGGCGTGGCTGCCCCGCCCCAGTGCCGGTGCTGGTGTCGGTGCCGGTGTAGGTGCCGGTACCGGCCCGCTCACCTGCCTGCGGAGGATGCTGGAGGTGGTGTCGGACGAGGTGCTGCCGTCCGAGCGCTTGAAGCGGCTCTTGCGCTTCGGTAGCCTCCGGGGGCTCTGCGGCGAGAGCAGGCGGTGAGCACCGGGCGGCCCCGGGCGGCTCGGCCCAGCCGCGGCGCTGCCACCGGCGGCCTCCGGCTCTGCGGGCAGAACCGAACCGGGCCTCGCGGGGCCCGCGACGGCCGGGAAGGCTCCGGTCTGCTCACCTGGAAGGAGCCGGAAGCGTCAGGCTGCGCCGGGGCGGACATCCCCGGCGGCACCCACCGGAGCCCCGGGGATGCCGGCGGGGCAGCCCCACACCGGACCGCGGCGCTCCGCGGGGAAGGGCCGCGCCGCCGCCACCGCCGCGCTCCGCATCACACGGGGCCGCCGGGGCGTCCCGACCGTCCCCGCCCCCGCCTGCCCGCCCCCGCGCCCATCCCCGTGGCGACCGGTCCGCGCCCCCGCAGCTGGGCAGCCACCGGGAGGCACCGGGAACGGACCCTGCCCACAACCCGCAGTGCTGCGGCGACCGGCCGCGCGGTACCGGGGAAAAGGACCCCCCCGGGGCCGCCGCGCCCCTACCCACGCGTGTGCGGGTATGCGGGAGCCTGAGCCCCTCCACCCGCATCCCACTGGGACGATTCCCGCAGTCGCCGTGCCCCTTCCACAGGTTTTTTGCTACCCCCACGCCGGGGCATCATCCCCCCAGACGGGGTTACGCCCTCAAAGACCCCCGCGTGGGGCAGGCGGGGCCGTGGGGGATGCAGCCCACCCACTCCACTCCCCGTGTCCCTGCCATGCCCACGGTGGTGGCCGGTTCCGGTGCTGCAGCATCACCGGACCGGAGGGGCAGAAGGGGACCGTGGGCCGGGGGTGGACTGGGAGACCCACGGAGCCCCAGCATGGGCCCCCCCATCCCCCGCGCGGCGGGACTTCCGCGTGGGGCCGCAGGGACACGGCTCCGCCGGCGGCTCCTAATTAATGATTAATCAGCGCTCCCCGGGGCCCGGCGCCGCCGCTGCGGGGGAGGGAAGGGGGGGGCACGGGGAGGTTCTGCCACGGGGGGAAGGCAGGGCCGGTCCCACGCTCGCTCGTGGGGTACCAGGGGGGTGGGCTGGTGGGGGCCGTAGTGAGGGGGTGCCCTGTGCCAAGCTGGGCATGAGGGTACGTGGAAATGTGGGGGCATCTGCAAGGGGTGTCTGTGTGTGCGTACAAGGGGGGCTGTGAGTGTGTAAGGAGTGTGTAAGGGTGAGGGTGCGTGCAAGGGGGTTGTGATTGTGTAAGGGGTGTATAAGGGGTGTGTGCAAGGACTGTGCGTATGAAAGTGGGAGTGGTGTGTGTAAGGGCTGCGTATGTGTAAAGGTGTGTGTGCAAGTAGTGAGTGTACGTGTGTGTGCAAGGGAGTGTGCATGAAGTGTGTGGGGTGTAGGTAAGGGGGGTGCGTGCCCCTGTGAGCATCTGTGTGTGTGCAAAGGCTGTGTGTGCAAGGGCTGTGTGTGCAAGCTGTGTGTGTGCTCCTGCACATGCGTGCACACTCACTGTACCTACGGGGTGCACAGTTGTGTGAACATGGGGATTCGTGTGTTTGCACACGAATATAGGGGGGCTTATGTGTGAGTGTATAACGGGGCTGCCTGAGTGTGCAAGGGTGTGTGTATGTGCAAGGGCGTGTAAATGTGCAAGGAAGGTGTGTATGTGCAATATCTATGTGTGTGGCATGGAAAACGTGTGTGCAAGGGTTTGTGTTCTCGTGTGTGTGCGTGTGCAAGGGGATGTGCGTGCGTGTAGGGGCGTGTGCAAGGTGGTGGGTGCATGCCACGGGTGTGCAGGGGGATTCGTGTGCGTGTGAACACACATGTGCGTGCAACACACATGTGCCAGGGTGTGCAATGTGTGCATGTGCAAGGGGGGCACCGGGATGTGCGTGAGGCGAGTGTGCAGAGGGAAGGCACTGGGGGCACGGGGGTGGGTGTGCAAGTGACACACTCGGGGGGGGTTGTGCAGACGCAGGGGGCCCATGAGGCGCGGACACCGGGGGGGCCCAGCCGTGCGTGTCCCCGCTGTCCCCGCCATGTCGGTGCGTGTGTTCTTGTCCGTGTCCGTGCGCGTGTGCGCAGCCCCGGGGGTGCGAGTCCGCCCCCACCGCTCCGGGCCGTACCGGGCCGTTCCCGCCGCCGCCGCTGCGCCTTTAAGGCCGCCGGCCGGGAGCGCCCGGGAGCGGATCCGGGCGGGGGGGGGGCGGGGTGGATCGGGGCGGCGACGGCGTCGGGACTGGGACTGGAACTGGGATCAGTGCGGGGGGGCGACACCGGGCTGGGCCCCCGGGCGGCGGGAGCGGTGCGGCCCCGGGGAGCTGCGCGGTGCTCGGGGGGGTCCGGTGCAGCGGGAGCTGCCGGTGCGGTGGGAGCGTCCGGTGCGGCGGCCGGAGGGCGCTGGTGGGTCCCAGTGTGCGGGCCGGGCTCGGCGGGGCTCCCATGCCCGGAGCGGGGACGGAGGGAGGGGAGGAGGGAGGCGGCCGCCGCCACCGGGGCCGGCCCTTCTCGGTGGCCGTTCTCCACCGCTGCTCGCCCAGGGCAGGGACCGGCTGCCACGTCCCGGCTGGTTCCCGGTGCCTCGGGGCGGCCATACCCGGTACAGCCCGTTGGCTGCCGTTCAAGACAAACAGGGCCGGGACGCTCGGGTCGGTCCCAGCTTTGTCGCAGGTCGCTGCACCGGGAAGGGCGGGCTCGGGGTGGCCTCGGCAGGGCCGGCCACACACTGGGCGCCAGGACACTGGGCACCGGGACAACGGGAACCCAACACCGGGAACCCAGCGCTGTGCACCAGGATTCTGGCACCGGGCACGCAGCACCGGGACACTGGGGCACCGGGAACCCAGCACTGGCCGTTCCCACAGGGGCCATGGGAGTAGTGGGAGAGCTGGGACTTGGCCTCTGCATCCCTCAGCATGGTGGTGGGATCATCAAGACCCTCCACTCCTTGTCTACGCCCCTGGACACCAGGGCCCCTCTTGGGGTGTCAGGGTGGGGGACCAAGTGCTGACCCCTCCTCGGTGCCCACAGCATGTCGTGGTTCAGCGGCATCCTGGTGCCCAAGGTGGACGAGCGGAAGACGGCATGGGGGGAGCGCAACGGCAAGAAGGGCCCCCGGCCCCGAGCCGGCCTCTGTGGCCCCCGCTACATGAGCTGCCTGCAGGACCCTGAGATGGAGCGGGGTGTGGGGGGACCCCCCCGGGGACTGCGCTGCACTTGGCAGGAGGATCATTACGGCAAGAAGGGGCCCGCGGGCGACCTGGGACTCAAATCAGTGGACGCGGGCTTGGAGGACGGCGAGGCCAAGGGCCCGAAGGGAGCTGGGGGACATGGGGGGCGGCCGTCGGCCGGCGAGTGCTGGAGGCGGCTGCTCCAGGTTTTCCGCTCCAAACGCTTCCAGTCGGCCAAACTGGAGCGGCTTTACCAGCGCTACTTCTTCCAGATGAACCAGAGCAGCCTGACGGTGCTGATGGGAGTGCTGGTGCTGGTTTGCGGGGTGATGCTGCTCTTCCTCTGCCTGCCCGGTGCCCCGCACGTGCCGGCGGCCTCTGCGCTGGCCGGTGCCACGGGCCTGTTCCTGCTCCTCATGGTGCTGTGCAGTCGCAGCGCCTTCCCCCAGGACTACATGTGGGTGGTGAGCTACGTGGTGCTGGGGCTGCTGGCCGGGGTGCAGGCGCTGGGGACGGTGGCCGTGGCTCCCCGAAGCGCGGCCGAGGGCGTTTGGTGGAGCGTCTTTTTCATCTACATCACCTACACGCTGCTGCCCGTGCGGATGCGGGCGGCCGTGCTGGCCGGGGTGCTGCTCTCCGCCCTGCACCTCGCCATCGCCTGGCACCGCAACGCTGCCGACCCCTTCCTCTGGAAGCAGGTAGGGATACGCCTGGGAGGGGCTGAGCCCGGAGGGTCCCACCCACCTGCAAGTGGGACCTCTCATCCCTGAATCCTGCTCTGCAAATTTGGGATTTTTTTGCACTTGATGTTTCTGCTGGTGGAAAGTTCTAGATGCAAGAGGGGCCCCTTGGCTACCCGATGATAGGGAGCCCCAGGGGAGGTCACATGCTGGGGTCCCGTGGTGGGGCCGGGGGTCTCTGCAGTGCCAGAGCTGCCGGGGGACGGGATGGGCCCCTCATCCTGGCACAGACCCACCATTGTGGGCTGCACCAGGAGGAAGAGGTGCCCACAAAGCCCCCGTTGTAGGGCTGGCGGAAACCCCCGAGGAGAAACTCAAGTCCAGGGCACCAGGGCAGGGGAGTGGCTGTCACCCAGGGGGGCTGGGACACTGCCAGTGTCCCCTGTCCTGCCCCTCTGAGGTGGTGGGTGTTCCCAGTGGGGTGCTGCTTGTACAGGGGGTGGAGAGGGGTCCCCCATCCCTAGGGCCGCGTGCTCCCAGCCCCAGCAGCTCCCCCTCCTTGAGCAGAGCCACTCGTACACCGTCACCCTCGCCCTGCCTGGCCAGGGCCGGGGCCACGTGCTGTCCCTGCGGGGCACACGGCGAGGAACACAGTGACATCCGAGGCCAGTGGGGTCACGGGAGGGGCCGCCCCTCTGGGGAGGGTTCACCCCTTCAGGGTAGGAGTGACAGGGCTCCGGGGGGATGCAAAGGGGCCGGGGAGGGGATGTGAGGCCTCTGCTCCCAGTGTCCCAGTGTGCTGGAGCGCTATAAATAGCCCTGGCCCTGGTCCCAGGGGATGGGGACGGGGTGAAACCGCAGCTCCCTCCGCAGTCATCTCCGCTTTCTGACTTCCTCTGCTTCCCGAGGGCGTCCCCATGACCCCCATCCTCCAGGTCCCCATGTACCCCTGGCCTTGGACTCTTGTATCCTCATATCCCCCCCGCTCTGGTTTTCTACATCCCCACATCCCCATGTTGCCCCTGCCCTGGGTCTCAAGCTCTTCCACCTTCACCCTATGCATGTCCCCTGTGTCCCCAAGTCCCCTCTGCCACCCTACCTTGTGTTCCTAGGCCCCTGTGATCCCCCTACCCTGTATCCCCTTTGCCCACCCTACCCTGTGTCCCCATGTCCCCTTTGTCCCCCCACCCCATGTCCCCAGGTCCCTGCATCCCCTGTTCCCTGGTTTCCCATAGTCCCAAGCCCCCTTATCCTGTTTTCCCATGTCCTTTGGTGCCCCACATCCCCCTGACCCTGTTCCCTGCATCTTCATGTCCCTGCATCCTCCCTGCCCTGTGTCCCAGAACCCCCATGTCCCCCTGCCTTGAGCCCCCATGTTCCCATACCCACATCCCTCTCTTTGCAGCCCCCTCTTCCCCCCTTAGCAGCACCCACCATACCAAAGCCAAGGTTCTGTGGTGCAGAGGAGGGTGGCAGAGCAGGCCGGGGGTCCCCAGGTGGTCACATTGAGCCCACCTCCCCCCCAGCTCAGCGCCAATGCCCTGATCTTCCTCTGCACCAACGTGGTGGGGGTCTGCACCCACTACCCGGCCGAGGTGTCGCAGCGCCAGGCCTTCCAGGAGACCCGTGGCTACATCCAGGCGCGCCTGCACCTCCAGCGGGAGAACCGTCAGCAGGTGGGACAGGGGATCCCGGGGGTCCCCGTGCTGGGCTGGGGGTCCATCAGCACCCCGGCCCTGCTGACAGGACTGCTCTGGCTGCAGGAGCGGCTGCTGCTGTCAGTGCTGCCGCAGCACGTGGCCATGGAGATGAAGGAGGACATCAACACCAAGAAGGAGGACATGATGTTCCACAAGATCTACATCCAGAAGCATGACAACGTCAGGTACTGTGGGGACAGGGGTGCAGGCGAGGTTTGGGGGAGGCAGCACATGGGGAGGGTGTCTGGGACAGCGTGTGGGCCATCCCAAACCCGTGCTCCTCCTCCTGGCAGCATCCTCTTTGCGGACATCGAGGGCTTCACCAGCCTGGCATCGCAGTGCACGGCCCAGGAGCTGGTGATGACACTCAACGAGCTCTTTGCCCGCTTTGACAAGCTGGCTGCGGTGAGTGGAGGAGCTGGGGGACTTTGGGGGGTCCTGGAGCCCTCCTAACCTGCTTGTGCCCCCCAGGAGAACCACTGCCTGCGCATCAAGATCCTGGGGGACTGCTACTACTGCGTGTCGGGGCTGCCGGAGGCACGCGGGGACCACGCTCACTGCTGTGTGGAGATGGGCGTTGACATGATCGAGGCCATCTCGTGAGTGGGGCAGAGCCATGGGCTGTGCCCATCCCCAGTGCCACCATAGCTTGGAGGGCTGCACCTGACCCTGCTGTGCTCATCCTCTGGGCTGGCACATGTCCAGTGCCACCACAATTTGGGGGGCTGCAAGCAGCCCTGGTGCTGGTGTGTCCCCAATGCCATCACAATGTGGGGGCATGTCCGAAGTGCTACCACAACCCTGAACAGCTGTGTCTGGTACTGGTGTGTCCCTGGTGCCACTGCAACTTGGGGGGCTGCAATTTCCCCAGTTATGGCAAGTCCCAGGTGCTGCCACAGCTTAGGGGACGGTTCCCACTGCTGGTGCTGGCACATCCCCAATACTTGCCAGTCTGGGTCACAGCACCTAGGGGTGCCTCAGGGTGCCATGGGGGGTGCCATGGGGTGCTTGGGGGTGCCACAGCCCTTGGGAGTGCCATGGGGTGCCTGAGTGTGCTGTGGTGCCTTGGGTGCCTGTGAGTCCAGTGGTGCTTTGGGGTGCCTTGGGGTGCCATGGTGCCTGGGAATCCTGAAAGGCCAAGGGTTGCTTGGGGATACCTGAAGGCACTTGGGGGTGCCACGGAGTGCCCGGGGGTGACGTGGTGCCGGTCCCATCCGCAGACTGGTGCGTGAGGTGACGGGAGTGAACGTGAACATGCGTGTGGGCATCCACAGCGGGCGGGTTCACTGCGGCGTCCTGGGGCTGCGCAAGTGGCAATTCGATGTCTGGTCCAACGATGTCACCCTTGCCAACCACATGGAAGCGGGCGGCAAAGCTGGGTGAGCCGGGCTGGGGGGGCTGGGCTGGGGTCTGGGGTGGGGGGCTCTGGGCAGGGAGGGCTCAGCACCTTCATCCCCCCCATCCCCAGGCGCATCCACATTACCTGGGCAACGCTGCAGTACCTGAACGGGGACTATGAGGTGGAGCCGGGCCACGGGGGCGAGCGCAACGCCTACCTCAAGGAGCACAACATCGAGACCTTCCTCATTGTTGGCTGCAGCCAGAAGCGCGTGAGTTGGGGGTCGTCTGGGGGGTAGCACGGGTGTGGGAAAGCTGGGGTCACCCCCCTCATGGCCGTGTCACCCTGCAGAAGGAGGAGAAAGCCATCCTGGCCAAGCTGCAGCGCACTCGCGCCAACTCCACCGAGGGGCTGGTGCCACGCTGGGTGCCCGAGCGCTCCTTCTCCCGCACCAAGGACTCCAAGGCCTTCCGGCAGATGGTGAGCAGCCCCAGGGAGGGCATTGGGCACGGGGGACCCTCACCACGGTGCTATCAGCCACTCGCTGCCCTTCCGTGGTTGTTGGTGGTTTCCCCAGCCCTGCCCGCAGCCCTCGTGGCTTCCTCCTGCTGCCCACAGGCCTCAGGGAGTTCCTGGGTGGCCCCTGGTGCTCAGCAGACCTTGGAGATCCTCCTTGTTCTCACCAGTCCTGGGCATCCCAGTGTCCCATCCTAACTGGTGTTAGACATCCCCCCTAGACCCCTCCCTCCTCTCTTTGCTGACCCCTGGGATTCTCTTGTCTTTGCCAAGAAGCCTTGGGGATTCCCCCGCCCCATTTATCCCTGGAACTCTGTCCCCCATCCTGCGTGACCCTGGGGGATGTCCCATGTCCTTGTCATTCATGAGGCTTGTCCCCACCCATGCCAGTGTCTCTGACACTTCTGTCTCCCTTGTGTCTCCCAGGGCATTGATGATTCCAGCAAGGACAAGTAAGTGTTCCCATGCTGGGCTGCTGGGGGGGTCATGACCAGCCCCTCCCTGGGGCAGAGCTGGGAGCCTGGGAGGGTCCTGACCCCTCCATTTTCCAGCCGTGGTGCCCAGGAGGCCCTCAACCCTGAGGACGAGGTGGATGAGTTCCTGAGCCGGGCCATCGATGCCCGCAGCATCGACCAGCTCCGCAAGGACCACGTCAAGAAGTTCCTGCTCACCTTCCAGACCCCTGAGCTGGAGAAGAAGGTTGGGGGGGCCCTCTGTTCCCTTTGTTCTGGACCCACCGTTCCATCTGTCTCTTGAGGTCCCCTCTGCCCTGGCCTTGTCAGCATCTTTGTCCTCCCATCTCTCTTCCATCCCTTGGGGTCTTCTTTGTGCTGGTTTCATGGTCCCTCCACCTTGTCAACCTCATCCCCTCCATTCCATCCCCTGGGGTCTCCTCTGTCCCCTCCCATTCCCTGGGGTCCTCTCATCCCACACCATTCCATCCTCTGGGGTCCCTTCCCTGCATCCCATTCCCTGCATCCCTGGAATCCCCCCCATCCCCCTCTGTCCCATGCCCCAGGGTGCTCCTGTCCCCCTTTTGCCCACCCTCTGGGGCTCCTCCTCTCCCTCCATCCCATTCCTTGCATCCCCTGGTGTTCCCTGTTCCCCTCTATCCCACCCTTTGGGGTTGCCCCTGTCCCCCTGCATCCCATCTTCTGAGATGTCTCCAGTCCCCCTTCATCTGCATCCCTTGGGGTCCTTCCATTTCCCTCCATCCTGTCCCCCAGATTCCCCCCGTTCCCCTCCACCCCATTCACTGGTGTCCCCTCAGTCCCGCCTCCATTCTTCCCCTGGGATCCCCCTAGGGTTCCTGGGGTCCCCCCTCTATCCATCCAACCATCCCACCTCCCCCTGTCTCCTCAGTACTCCAAGAAGGTCGATGACCGTTTTGGTGGCTACGTGGCCTGTACCCTCCTCGTCTTCTGCTTCATCTGCTGCCTCCAGATCCTGGTGTTCCCCCAGTAAGTGCCACAGCCCCCTCAAATACCAGCTCTGACCCATCAACCCCATCACTCACCTCCCACCTCTCCCCAGCTCCCGGCTGATGCTCGGGGTCTACGTCAGCATCTTCATCCTCCTTGCTGCCATCCTCTTCATCTGTGCCATCTACTCCTGCGTCACTGTGAGTACCTGAGGTCTGGGAGGGTTTTTGGGGGGCTCGGCCACGCCTGACAGGCTCCTTGGTGCCCCCCCAGCTCTTCCCTGCTGCCCTGCAGCAACTCTCCCGCAGCATCGTCCAGTCCCGCGCCCGCAGCACTGGCATCGCTGTCTTCACCATCCTCCTCGTCTTCATCGCTGCCTTCGTCAACATGGTAGGGTCATGGGGGATTTGGGGGGGCTTTGGGGGGCTGTGGGGAGCTGTGGCTCACCCCTCTGCCCCCCCAGTTCTCCTGCAGCCGCGTGGCCCTGCGGGACTGCGCCGCCCGCGAGCTCAACGTCACCCCCGAGTCCGTGGGGCCCTGCCAGCTCCGTGCCCTCAACTTCTCCCTGGGCACCCCCGTGGGCTCCTGCCACGGTGACGGGCTGGCCTGTGACTTCCCCGAGGTGAGCGGCCGTGGGCACCGCCAGGGCATGGGGTCAGGTTCCCACAGGGCTCGCTGATGAAGCCAAGTGCTCCCTGGGTGCTGGCAGAGGGTCCCTATGGGTGTAGTGTCCCCAGGAATGCTGGCATGGGTCTCTGTAGGCATTTTGTCCCCAAGGGTGCTGGCACAGTGTCCTCAAACATGCTGGCACAGGGTCCCAGAGGGTTCAGTGTCCCCCAGAATGCTGGCACTGGGTCCCCATGGGTGCAGGGTGCCAGCACAGGGTCCCCACACACACCGGGTGCTGGCACATGTCGCTTGGGTCCAAGGTCCTCAGTGGGTGCTGGCACTGAGCCCTTGAGGTTGCTGGGTGCTGGCACAGTGTCCCCAGGGGTGCAAGGTCCCTGTGGGCGTGGGGAGGTGCTGGGATTCTGGGGTGCTGCAGGAGTTTCAGGGGTGCTGCAGAGTTCCCAAGGGTGCCATCCAGCATTCCCAAGGTGCTGCAGGGGTTCCTGGAATGCTGTCTGGGATCCCTGTGGTGCTGCAGGAGTTCCTGGGGTCCCAGCTGGTGTTCCCAACATGGCAGAGGGATTCCCAGGGTGCCATTCAGGATTCCTGGGGTACCATCCATGGTTCTTGCCTTCCATCCGGGGTTTTTGGGGTGTTTCAGGAGTCCTGTGGTGCCAGCTGGTGTTCCCAGGGTTCCCTGGGGTGCCACAGAGGGTTCCCAGTGTGCTGCAGAGGTTACTGGGGTGCTGCAGAGTTCCCACGGGTGCTGTCCAGGGTTCCCCAGGAGTTCCGTCCTGGGTTCCTGGGGTGAGGGCTGGGGTTCCTGGGGTGCCATCTGGGGCTCCCAGAGTGCTGCAGAGATTACTGGGGTGCCATCAGGGATTTCCAGGCATGCCTGCCAGTATTCCTAGGGTGCTCCAGGGGTTCCCAGGGTGCCATCCAGCATTCCAGGGGTGCTATCCAGGGTTCCCAGGGTGCTGCAGGGGTTCCTGGTATGCCAGTCCTGGTTCCTGGGGTGCCATCTGGGGTTCCCACGGTGCTGCAAAGATCCCAGGGGTGCCATCCGGTGTTCCTGGGTACCATCTGGTGTTTCTGGGGTGCCTCTGCATCCCACCATGTCCCCCCCAGTACTTCAGCTACAGTGTGGTGCTGAGCCTGCTCGCCTGCTCCGTCTTCCTGCACATCAGTAGCATCGGGAAGCTGCTGCTCATGGTGGGCATCGAGGCCATGTTCCTGCTGCTGGTGGAGGGGCCTCACGCAGCCCTCTTCGACAACGCCGACCTGCTGGTCCTGGCCAACGCCCTGTGAGTGCCCCCGGTCCCCAAGGGGTCCCCACCTTGGAGCCATGCCCCCACCCCACTGACCCCTGGCTCCTGTCCCTACAGGCCCTCCTTCAACGTGACCCAGGGAGAGTGGTGAGTGGGAAACTGGAGCCAGTGGGGACCTGGACGTAGAGGGGTGAGGGTGGGCAGAAGCAGGAGGGTCCTTTGGGGGTCTGTGCTGTAGTGCTGGGGGTTGAGTACAGCCTAGGGGTCTCTTCTGGTGTGGGTTCAGCTTTGGAATCTGGGTGCAAATTTGGGGCTCCTTTGGGTGGGTGAGTGGATCTTTGGGGTCTACCGTGCAGACTTAGGGTCCCTGGAATGGGAAGGTGAATGTTTGGGGTCTGGATGCAGGTTTGGGGTCACTGAAGGGGGTGAGTGCATCTTGGGGATCTGGGTGGATCTTTGGGGTCTGGGTGCAGGTTTTGGGTCTCTTGGATGAGTGGGTCAGTCTTTGGGTTTGGGTGCATGTTTGGGGCTCCTTTGGGTGGGTGAGTGGATCTTTGGGGTCTACCGTGCAGACTTAGGGTCCCTGGAATGGGAAGGTGAATGTTTGGGGCCTGGATGCCTGTTTGGGGTCTGGGTGCAGTTTGGGATCTCTGGGTGGGCAGGGACGGGTCCCTCAGCCTGCCTCAGGGGTCCTGGGGGTCCTGCAGCCCGGCGGAGGGGAAGGTGGCCCTGCGCTACGTGACCCCTGTGGTCCTGGCCGTGTTTGCGCTCGCCCTGTACCTGCACGCGCAGCAGGTCGAGTCCACTGCCCGCCTCGACTTCCTCTGGAAGCTCCAGGTATGACCAAAGTGTGGGGAGCTGGGAACGACCCTTTTCCTGCCTCCTGAGACTGGGACCAACCCTCTTCCTGCACCCCAGGACTGGGGTGACCGCGGAGCCACTATTGACCCCTTCCCATACTCTGGGACAAGACTGACCCCTCTCAGCACCCCAGAACTGAGGTGGTTGTGGGACTGGGACTGACCCTGCTCCCTGGGATTGGGGTGACCATGGGATGGGAACTGACTCTTCCCCTGCTCTCTGGGATTAGGATGACTGTGGGGCTGGAACCAACACTTTGGTTCCTTGCACTCTGGGAACAGGACTGACCCTTCTCTGCACCCCAGAACTGGGGCAGTCGTGGAACAGGGACCAATCCGGGGCCAGGATCAACCCCCTCCCCACACCCTGACACCAGGGTGGCCGCAGGGTTGGGAGGGACCCTTTCCCTGCACCCAGGACTGGGATGACCATGGGGCAGGGACCAACCCCCTCTCCACACCCTGCTGCTGGGGCAGCCGTGGGGGCCTGTGGCAGCTCCAACTTGGGTCTGTGCCCACAGGCAACGGGTGAGAAGGAGGAGATGGAGGAGCTCCAGGCCTACAACCGGCGGCTGCTGCACAACATCCTGCCCAAGGACGTGGCCGCACACTTTCTGGCACGGGAGCGGCGCAACGACGAGCTCTACTACCAGTCCTGCGAGTGTGTGGCTGTCATGTTCGCCTCCATCAGCAACTTCTCCGAGTTCTATGTGGAGCTGGAGGCCAACAACGAGGGTGTGGAGTGTCTGCGGCTGCTCAACGAGATCATCGCCGACTTCGATGAGGTGCTGGGGCGGAGAAGGGATGAGGGGAGGGCGTGCAAAGGGCCAAAGTGCACAGGGATGGCGTGCAGTGGATGGGGTTCATGAGGTGCTGGAGAGGCTGTGGAGCAGCATGGATGAGGTTGTGGTCCAGGGAATGTGGTCACGGGGTGTTGGAAAGGCAGTGGAGCAGCGGGGATGAGGTACAGGATGTACTCCGTCCTTGGAGAAGCCAGGGAGCAGCTTTCATGGCACCACAGGAAGAGGGCATGCTGGAGAGGCTGTGGAGCAGCATGGACAAGGTGCACATGAATGGAGCGCAGGAAGATGGGGTGTTGGGGAGGCTGTGGAACACCATGTTTGGGGACAGGGTGCAGAAGATGGTGTGTAGGGGGTGTTGGAGAGGTTGTGGAAGACTATGGAGGAGGTTGGGGTGGAGGAGATGTGGTCATGGAGTGCTGGAGAGGCTGTGGAGCAGCATTTGTGGAGCCAAAGTGCCTGTGGAGGAGTGCAGGAGGTTGTGGAAAAGCCATGGAACAGCATTCACAGAGCCACAGGACGGGGTGCAGGATTTGGGGTACCCATTGCCCTGTCAAGGTGCTGTGGGGGTGACCCCACGCTGTCCCCCCAGATCATCAGCGAGCAGAAATATCGGCAGCTGGAGAAGATCAAGACCATTGGCAGCACCTACATGGCGGCATCGGGGCTCAATGCGGCCACCTACGACCGCGAGGGCCGGAGCCACATCGCAGCGCTGGCCGACTACGCCATGCACCTCATGGAGCAGATGAAGTACATCAATGAGCACTCCTTCAACAACTTCCAGATGAAGATCGGTGAGCCCTTGCACACACCTTGCACACCCCTTGCACGCCCCTCTGCACCTCCAGCCATCCCATGCTGTTGTTCATGGCTTTATGCCTGGTGGCTCTTGCACTCCTTTTTCCTCTCTCACCCTCCCTTTCCCAATCACCTCTTCTTTTTCCCTTTCATGCCCCATTTTCCTCTCTCACACCCCCTTTTCTCCCCTCCTTCCCTTTTTCCCCTCTTGCATGCCCCTTTTCCCCTCACCCCTTCCTTTTCTGCTCTCACCTTCCCTTTCTCCTCTCACCTCCCCTTTTTCCCCCCACACTCCTCTTTTCCCTGTCACTCCCTCCTTTTCCAATCTCACCCTCCCACCCCTTCTTTCTCGCCCTCACTCCTCTTTTCCCCTTTTCCCCTTCCCTCCCTCCATTTCCCCAAGTGTGGGGGTCGTCCCTGACTCTTAACCGTGTCCCCCCAGGCCTGAACATGGGCCCAGTGGTCGCAGGTGTCATTGGGGCTCGCAAGCCCCAGTACGACATTTGGGGCAACACCGTCAACGTCTCGAGCCGCATGGATAGCACCGGAGTCCCCGACCGCATCCAGGTCAGTCAGGGGTGGGAGGGGCACAGGACACCTGCCCAGAGACCCCCAAGGACCCCCCTGATCCCCGTGTCCCCCCTCCAGGTGACAACGGACCTGTACCAGGTGCTGGCAGCCAAGGGCTACGTGTTGGAGTGCCGGGGGCTGGTCAAGGTCAAGGGCAAGGGGGAGATGACCACCTACTTCCTCAATGCGGGCCCTGGGGGCAGTTAGAGGGGGGGTCCACAAGGTGTCCCCCCACACCGGGGACTCCCCCAGCCTGTGCCAAGGTCAGGCAAAAAAAAAAAAAAAAGGAAAAATCCCCAAATCCACATATTTAAAAAAAAAAAAAAAAGGGAGAAATGGACGCAAGGGAGGTGGTTGGGGGGTGTGGGGAGGTAACCCTGTGCCCCCACTCTGCGGGTGTTTTAGGGCATGTTTCCCAGCCCTGCACCGGGGTGTTTTTTGGTGGGGGGGGACGGTTCATAGTAACCCCCATCCCTTTGCTGAAACCCCCCATGTGCCAAAGAGGGGAGATGGCTCCCCCCCAGGAAAGGGACTGCAGGGGGTTTTGGGGTGGGGGTTTCCCCAGCCCCTTCCATGTGCCAAATTGAAGTGCCGCCTGCGGGGGGTGGGGAGGCGCAGGCCCAGCATCTCCGCAGCCCCCTCACCCCCCGGGGGTCCCAGCTCCCTCCGGGGGGACTGTGGCGGGGAGGGGGGGGCCAGACCCTCCCCCTTTTAAATGCAAAAAAACCTAATGAAGTGACTTTTTTTTTTCTTTTATTTTTTTTGAAGCAGTTTTGGGGCGGGGGGGGCTCAGCCCGGGGGGAGTGTGGGAGGCACTGGCCCCCTCACCCCAGCGCAGACCTGAGGTACTTTGTCCTTCGTGTGTACAGATAAATTATATATAAAACTTTGGATACGAGCTGTGGCCTGGCGTTTGGGGCGGAGGGCGGCCGGAGGGGCACACGGGAATCCCGGTTGGGAGGGGGCCCGGGATCCCGGTGAGGAGGGGTCCCGGAGGTGGACACAGCAGAGTCCGGTGCAAAGGGGTGCTGATGAGGAGGGGTCTCGATAAGGGAAAGGGGGTGAGAAGTCGGTTGTGCGGTACAGGCAACGTCTTGAGGTGCGAGGGGCTGCGGGACCCCGGTAAAACCGGATTTTGGAGGATTGCGGAGATCTCGCTGCCCCGGTGTCCCGGGGTCGGGGGGAAACATACCGGAGTCCCGGGGGGAGACCTGCACTGAGGTCCCGGTGGGGAGGGACACACCGGTGTCCTGGGGGTCCCCGGGTGTCAGTGCGTAGAAGTGCCGGTAAGGGGGAGCTGAGAAGCCGGTGGTGGGGCCACAGGGACCGCCCCGAGCTGCGGGGGTGTTGCGGAACCTGCTGAAATCAGAGCCCCTCACGGCGTGAGGGGGGGCGCGAGCGGCACCACACCAGACGGGGCGCGGCCTGCCTGCAGGGGGCGTGGCCTCTCCCAGTCCCCGCCCCCTCAACGGTCCCTCCCTGCTTTGGAACGCTCGCGCCTCCAACGGCTCCCCCCGCGCCCGCCCACCCGACGCTTGACGTCAGCGCGCCGCCGCGCTGCGTGCGCACGCCGCGTCCCCCGCGCGGGCGCAGAGCCGCCATGGAGGCCTCGGCGGGCGGCGGCGGCGCCGGGCCCGGGCGCCGCTGGTACTTCAGCCGCGAGCAACTGGAGCGGAGCCCATCCCGTCGCGCCGGCCTTGACCCCGACAAGGAGCTATCGTACCGGCAGCAGGCGGCCAACTTGCTGCAGGACATGGGGCAGCGCCTCAACGTGTATCCGGCCGCGCTAGGCCGCGCTAGGCCGCGGGTGGGAGTGGGGCGGGGCGGGGAGAGCCGGGAGAGGGGAGAGCCGGGAGCGGGTGAGGGGAGTGCCGGGAGCGAGTGCAGGGAGAGCCGAGGCTTTTGGGGATCGAGGAGAGCCCGGCCCCGGGACGGGGAGATCAGTGCTGGGCTGTCGGGAAGGCCCAAGCCGGCTCTCGGAGCGGGGAAAGCAGAGCCCGGTTTTGGTTCGGGAGGTTCCATTTCGGGCGCAGGGAAAGCTGTGCTAGCGTGTTGGAAAGGCTTGGGAATGCCTGGCTGGCCCGGGAGCGCGGAAAGCTGTGCCGGGGTGATTGGAAGGGAGCGCCAGGCCCGTCCCGGGTGTGTCGAGCCCGTTTTGGGATCGAGGAGATTTCGGGAGTGGGGAGGGCGGTGCCGGGATGCAGGGAAGGAAAGACACGGCGAGACCGGTAGCAGGGACAGCCGAGCCCGTTTCGAGATCCGCGGAAATCCCGTTTCACGTGCTGGTGTATCGGGAAAGCGCGGCCTAGGAGTGGGGAGAGCCGAGCCCATTTTGGAATTGAGGAAATCCGGTTAGAGGGGTGGGAAAAGCTGTACTGGGTTCTTGTGAAGGCTCGGTAAGGCTCTGCCCACGAGTGTCCGGGAAAGCTGAGCCCATTTTAAGACCAGGGAAACCCTAAAAAGGATTTTGGTAGCGGGGAGAGCTGTGCCAGGTTGTCAGGAAGGACCGTCCAGAGCACAGGGAGAGCTGAGCCTGTTTGGCATCGAGGAGAGCCTGTTTCAGGAGTGAGGAGAGCTGTGCTGGGATGCAGGGAAGGCATGAGAATGGGAATGAGGAGAGCCTGTCCCATCCTGCTGCTGTTGGCCTGTGGGGTCTGTTCCAGTGGCTGTCCTGGGCCAGCCTGAGGGTCTCTGCGCTTTTCCTTAACCCTTTTCCCAGCTCCCAGCTCACCATCAACACAGCCATTGTGTACATGCATCGCTTCTACATGGTGCAGTCCTTCACCCAGTTCCACAGGAATGTAAGTGCCGGGATCTGGGGGATGTGGGGTGCTGGGAACCCCCCAGATCCACTCCTGCTGCTGTCTGGATGGGGGACCCACCTTGGGAGGCAGTTTGGGAATGGAGAGGGACCCTTTTCTCTCTCCTGCTGGTGGCCAGACTTGAACAGTCTTCATTCCCTGAAGGAATATTGAGCACCTGATTTATTTGCTTTAATCTTGAATTTAGTGGCTTTTTAAGCAGAGTGTTTTCCTCCACAGTCGGTGGTGCCAGCAGCGCTTTTCCTGGCAGCCAAGGTGGAGGAGCAGCCCCGGAAGCTGGAGCATGTCATCAAGGTGGCACATGCCTGTCTGCACCCCCAGGAGCCTCTGCTGGACACCAAGAGTGAGGTAAGTGTAGGGATGGAGCCTTGGGTTGTGCTGTGAGGGCCGGAGGCCCGAGGAGCGGGAATGGCATCTGGAATTGCGCGGCTCCGGTGGCTCCTCGACCCTCCCGAGGTGCTCAGGGGCAGCTTCTCAATCCAACCTCTCCTGCTACAAAGAGACTGGGGCTTCCCCGCTCTGTACAAAGCCTTTTCTCCTCTGCTGCACACCTGGATCCAGGTGTGCTGTGTGCCAGTGTCCCTGGAGTGCCGCAGAGGAGAGTGTGGATGCAGGTGTGGATCAGAGGAGCTCCACTGTGGGAGCAGTTTGTCTTGACACCTGTCTCAGTGGGTTAAAAATGTTGCTGATCCCTCATCTCTCCAGACAGCCCCTTTTACCTGGAGCTGAGCAGCAAGTCCCTTTTTCCAGGGAAACTTACAGAAAATTGAAAAAAAAAAGGCAGGAAAAGCAGCTGATTCCTGCACTGCTTGTGTGCCATCCCAGGAGTGTGGGGGATCAGCACCCAGAGCCCTCCCAAACATTCTGACCCTTCTTTCTTAGAATCTCCAGATGGTTTGGGTTGGAAGGAAATCCCATCCCATTCCACCCACCTGCCATGGGCAGGGACATTTTCCACTAGCCCAGCTTGCTCTGAGCTCCATCCAGCCTGGCCTTGAACACTTCCAGGGAATCTGTACCAGTCCCCCGTGCAGGGAGATTCCCATTTTTGCCCCAGAGAGAAGGGTGTTAGGAATGTGCAGGCTTGATCCGAGTGCCTCTCCGTGAGTAACCTGCCTGTCCTCTCAACCCCAGGCTTACCTGCAACAAGCCCAAGACCTGGTCATTCTAGAGAGCATAATCCTACAGACCCTGGGTAAGTTCCTCGAAGCGGCCGGACTGCCACACGAATCCCAGAGCCAGGAGAATTCCACAGGCTGGAGAGCCTCGCCCCTTCCACAGAGTCCACACAACAAACCCTGTTTTTCAGTCCAACTCCTGTTTTAACATCAGTTTTTCAGGTGTAACTTGTGCCAGGCTCAAAGCTGAGAGATTTAAGTGTGGTTTGTCTCTTTGTTTTCTTTTCCCTAAAAAAACAGGATTTGTGCTGCTTGGACACCGGCCCTTGTCCTGGGTTTTGCTTTCCAGCTCAATCATAGAGGCATGGAATGGTTTGGGTTTGAAGGGACCTTAAAGACCATCCAATTCCAGGCCATAATGTTGCAGTTCTGTTGCAGGAAGCAGTTTGTACTGAGAGATGTCTTAAAAAATGGGTTCCAAGTGAAGATTTTGATCAAATAATTAAATGGGGAAAAAATCCCCAGAACTCAACAAACCAGGAACAGTTGCAGTTGCTGGGTGTTTTTGGAAGTAGGAGTCTCTATGTAGGGCTGTGGCTGGTGGAGCTGATGCCCTGTTTCTCTATCAAATGTACTGTTAAAGGTTGTGCTCACTAACAAATGTTCTGTTTCAGAGGCAGTTTGTAGGTAGAATTTTCCCTCCAAAAGAGCAGGACTTGTTATTCCTGACTGGATTCAGAGCAGATGCCCTATGTTCCTTCTTCAGTAGGAGCAGAGGTGTTGTGGGCCACAAGCCTGTGGCTAAACCAAGCCTAGTTCTGCAACCTCTCAGTTCTCCAGAGGCCTTTTTAAACATCCCAGTTCTCCCAGAACATTCTGCAGATCTGCTGCACACATGGACCAGTTGGAATTCTTTTTTTCCCCATTCCAACATAATTCCCAAACTGAGGAGGAAGCGGGAGCGAGGATTAAACTCAGTTGTCCCCAATGCTTTAGGCCAATTCAAAGGGAAAACAATCTGCTTCCTCTCAGCTTTTTGGGTGAGAGAAATTCCTTGGAGCAGATGCCATTGTCTTTGCCTTCCTCCCAGCTGCTTCAAGAGGCTTTGTCCTGCTATTTTTAAAATTCTTAGTAGTTGTTTTGTTCCCAGTGAGGCCTTTCAGAAGCTGGGAGGTCTGGCAGCACCAGAGACCTTCTGGGTTTGTAGCTGGAGAACTTGAGGCTTCTGGATACATGAAAAGCAGGCTCCTCTATTCCTGCCTGGCTCCAAGCAGGGCTGTAGGAGGGAAGGGGTGCAGGAAACGTGGATCCAGGGCTGTGCTGCTGATTCTGATGGTCCTTTGTCTGTGTTCTTCCAGGGTTTGAGATCACTATTGACCATCCTCACACCCACGTGGTGAAGTGCACCCAGCTTGTCCGAGGTGAGAGAGAATTGGGAGGAAAATATGGGGGAGTGTCCAGCTGGGATTGCTCCAGAGCTTCCCAGAACCCTGGAATGGGTTGGGTTGGGTGGGCAAGGACAAATTCCACTTGCCCAGGTTGTTCCAACCTGGCCTTGGATGCTTCTGGGGATGGGGCAGCCCCAGCTTCTCTGGTCAATCAGGGCCTCCCCACCCTCACAGGGAGGAATTTCTTCCCAATATCCCATCTTAATCTCACCTTTTCCAAGTGAAAAACCATTCCTGCTTGTCCTGCCACTCTGGGTCCCATCCAGAGTCCCACTTCAGCTCTCTTGGAACCTGAAAGGCTACAACAGGGTCACTCCAGAGCCTCCTTCAGTCTGAACAATCCCAATTCTCCCAGATTTTCCTCCCAGGAGAGCTGATCCATCCCTCTGATTCTCAAAACAGAGGCAGTTTTAGATGGTTCTGGCTCTTCTGAACCACACAAAGCTCTCAGTGAACAGCAGTTCTCAAAATCCTTGTGGCTGTGGCCTGCTGGTCAATCTGCGGGTGGCCCGTGGTTCTTGCACTAAAATATGATAACATGAAAAATATACAAATAACACCCTGATTTTTCCCTTTTTTTTTCTTGCAGCCAGCAAGGACTTGGCACAAACTTCATATTTCATGGCTACAAACAGGTTATTATTTTATAATTTTATAATTGATTGATAATTTATCTGCTGCCTGTGGCCCCAGAGGCATCGCTCAGCCTGGGAGCAGCTGGGAATCCCACAGGAAGAGCCTTAAGAAAGGGTTCCAGCCATTTTTCCTGCCAGCTGCTGGGTAAAATGAGCTGGAAAATAAGGGAGATGGGATACTCAGGAGCTTCATTGCTTATTTGATAGGAATTTCGTTGTGAAAGTTAAAAACAAACAAAATATGGAGGGGAAACAAATATATAAATTTTTCCTTAGTTATTCCTGGGTGTTGGAGAGTTTTCACTCAACAAGGTGCTGTGGAAATTGTCCATGAATATGGTTTGTACCCCAAAAAAGGCTGATCTGGGGCATAAAGGAAGGAAAATCAGCCCCAAGTTTTTTGTATGGGTTGCTTTGCCCCTGAGTTTTCCCTGGAAGGAAAAATCAGTCCCAAGTTCTTCATTTGGGTTGTTTTGTCCTTAATTTTTCCCTGGAAATGAAAATCAGCTGGGGATTCTTTCTGTGATTTGTTTTGTCCCTAATTTTTCACAGTTACCCTGATGCCAGCACTTTTGTTGGGATTATTTCTAAATTTAATTTCCTGGATTATCAGCTTCAAACAAATCATGGAGTTAATGTTTGGAACAGACAAAATCATGGACATGGGAAACACTGAGTTTTTGGGAAATTATACAGGGGAAAGTGGTTTAGGTGCCAACAAAGGTGAAGCTGCAGGGCCAGAGATGCCTCCCAGCTCTGGCTGGGAATGTCTGAGCACGTGGTTTCCCTTTTCCACCTGGGAGGTGTTCCCTGCTCACCTTCACTGTTTGTTGAAGGTGTTTGAGGTTCCAAAGGGTACCCTGTGGATTTCCGGTCTTGGGAACGTGGTGTTGATGATGTTTGGGTAAACACAGCCCTGAAACCTGTTTTATCCCTGCAGCAAGAATTTCAAAGCCATGGGATTAGGAGTTAAGGCTGTAATTGAGGGAAATCCAGGCAGAAAGTGTGAAGAAGAGCCTCAGTTTTGCCTGAGAGAGCCAGTTCTGGGATGAACTCAATTTATCCTTGTGTTCCCTTTGGTTTCATTCTGGCATTGTTATGGGGCAGAGTTGAGGCTGTTTGTTATCCTTGAGTTTGCTCTGCCAAGGCTCTGAATTTCCTGGGTTTGACTTCTCTGGATAAATCCAGTATCCATGAAACCTGAGGATTTTTGGCTGTAGATGGCAAACTTCAGCCTGTGCACTTCTCACTGATGAAAAATTGTTGAATTGGGTGGTGAGGAGATGGTGCCATGGTGGGGGGCTCGGTGGCAGAATTCCCAAAGGGCCCACTCAGGAGTGGGCAAATCCCACACTCAAGACTTGCTTCTGTGTTTCCTTAAGCTCTGGTGTTTCTGCAGGATCCTCATAGTCCCTCAGTTCTCCTGGTTCTGGTGCTGCCCACACCTCCAAGCACTCATGGCCACGTGGAAAATCAGTTTATTAATGAAAATACTTGATAGGTCACCTGGCTCAGGTTCTCCTGAGTCACTCCAGCATAAAGTGTATTCCTAAAAATCCTTTGGGAGAGATCAGACCTTTCCTGAAGCTGAAAAGGGCAGGTTTGTTCCTTGAATGCCATCCAGGAGTTGTGCTTGGAATTTTCTCCCCAGTGCAGAGGTGGGGCTGGCAGGTGACCCCAGGACTGGCTTTCATCCTTGGAGATCCCAAATTTTCTGTAGCAAAACAGGGATGAACAAGGAAACTGGTGGAGGAGATCCCAAATCGCCTGTAGCAAACCAAGAATGAACAGAGCTGGAGGAAATCCCAACTTCCCTGTAGCACAACAGGGATAAGCAAAAAAACAGACAAATTGCTCAAGAGCAAAGGTGGAGCTGGTCCCCAGTGACTTCCCCCTTGGAGGGGAATCCCAAATTTCCTGCATCGAAACAGGGATAAACAGGGAAATTGGTGGAGGAGATCCCAAATTTCCTGTAGTAAAACAAGGATGAGTTTCTCCTCAGAGCAGAGGCTGGCAGGTGACTTCAGCACTGATGTTCCTCCTTTGGAGCAGATCCCAACTTTCCTGTAGCAAAACAGGGATGAGCAAAAAAACAGACAAATTGCTCAAGAGCAAAGGTGGAGCTGGTCCCCAGTGACTTCCCCCTTTGGAGGGGAATCCCAAATTTCCTGCATCAAAACAGGGATAAACAGGGAAATTGGTGGAGGAGATCCCAAATTTCCTGTAGTAAAACAAGGATGGGTTTCTTTTCAGAGCACAGGTGGGGCTGGCAGGTCCCCAGTGGCTTTCCCTCTCAGAGAAGCTCCCAAATTACCTCTATAAAAACCGTGAACAAAAACCAGTGGAGGAGAACCCAAATTCCCTGTAGCAAACCAGGCCTGAACAAGCGAAGCGGTCGCGCAGCCGCGCTGTGCTGGAGCAGGATGGAGCTGGCTGTGCCCGAGGGTCGTTCTGGGGAGGTCCAGAGGGCCACATTCCCCCCATGTCCCGCGTGGATCTGCAGCTCAGGCGTGGGAGTTGATGGCTTTTTGTTTTCTCTCCCGGTGACGTCAGCCTGCACCTGACCACCTTCAGCCTGCAGTACACCCCGCCCGTTGTGGCCTGCGTCTGTATCCACCTGGCCTGTAAGTGGTCCAACTGGGAGATCCCAGTCTCCACGGACGGGAAGCACTGGTGGGAATACGTTGATGGCACTGTAACTCTGGAGCTCTTAGATGGTAAGTTTGGGAGCGAGGTGTTTTTCCCCTGCAAAAGGCTCTTGAATTATTTTGGCATCGCTGGTCCTGGGTCTGATGTTCCAACACCACCTCACGGGCTCCACGAGTTCAGGGCTTGCTGAGGTTTTCCAGGGCAGCAGCAGCTTCTGTAGCACCACAGAGCAATGAGTTTGAATGGGTCAGTGATTCCAGTTGTCAGAATTCCCGTCCTGGCGCAGCTCCATCCAACCAGTAGCTCCATCTGTCAGATGAGGGGGTTGTCCTGACGGACTGGGGCTGCTCTGACCCTCCTGCTTGGGTTTGTGTCTCTGCAGAACTGACTCATGAATTCCTGCAAATCCTTGAGAAAACTCCCAGCCGACTGAAACGGATCCGGAACTGGCGGGTAAGAACCTTGGACACAGGCTGTGGTTTCCTCAGGGAATCACAATGCAGGACAGCAAGGAAGAGAGTTGTGTGGAATTGGGATACTGTGTGGTGCTTGTGGTGCTCGAGTTCATCTGATGTGAATTAACTTGTACAGAACTCTAGTTTTCCAGCTGCATTAGCAGCCCTGCTTCCAGGGGTTGGGAATTTTCCCACAAGGAGGGATGGGAGCAAAGTGGATCTGTCTTTAAAGAAGACCTTGCACTGTTGTGGTGAGCTGCTTGGATTAAACCAGCTCCAGCGACACCCCAAGTAAACACACGCTGATTTGTTTAATTCCAGGCCTCTCAAGCAGCCAGGAAATCCAAGACGGACGACCACGGCGACGACGAGAGCCTGTCAGAGCAGACAATCCTCAACATGATCTCCAGGAACAACAGCTCGGACATGAACATCGCTGGCCTCATGAGCATGTCTACATCCTCCACCACCGGAGCAGGGCCGGCGCTCCCGGCCGCGGCCGATTCCCCCGGGGAGCCGAGCGCTGCGGATCCATCCCAGGCGGATCATTGGCATCCCCCGGCCAAGCTGGACATCCACAGGACTGCCGAGAGCACGTCGGCTGCTGAGCACTCGCAGCAGGATGGTGCTGCCTACCCCAAGCAGAACACCAAGAACGCACCCTCAGCCAAGGTGTCCCTCAAGGAATACCGGGCCAAGCACGCCGAGGAACTGGCGGCGCAGAAGCGGCAGCTGGAAAACATGGAAGCAAACGTGCGCTCCCAGTACGCCTACGCCGCACAGAACCTCCTGGTGCAGCAGCAGCGGGAGAGGGAAGGGCAGCAGGACAGCAACCCCTCCCCAATCGTCCTGAAAATCCCCATCGCGGGGCCAGAGAACCCCGAGCGCCCACCCGGCACCGACAAGGGTGACAAAGCTCTCAAGATGAGGATCCCGGCGGTGGGGGGAGGCGGGGAGAGGCCGATCTCCTCCAAGCAGGAGGAGATCAAGATGCGGATTAAGGTGCCGGGTCCTGGAGACAGACACAGCTCCGCGGATGAGAGCGGTGGGAAGAGCCGGGAGTACAAAGAGAAGCACAAGGGCCACTCATCCAACCACCACCACCACCACCACAACCACCACTCGCACAAACACTTGCACGCCCAGCTTGGCGCCGGCCCCAGCACCGCAGCCAAGCGCCCGGGGGACTCCAAACACAGCGCCCAACCCGGTGCCACCGCCACCCCCCACAAGGGCTACGGGCCTCTCGCCCCCACCCGCAAAAGACCCCTGCCCGAGGAGCCCCCGGCCATGCCCCACGAGCACCAGCCCAAGGTGGGCAAAATCTCCAAAGGCCCCGGAGTGCCGTTCCCATACTCGCACCTTCCCGGGGCTGCCCATCTCCCTGGGCACAGCTCGGATTTATCCCAGCCCAGCAAAGCTCGGGGCACCCACAAATCGGACAAGGGGCCTTCGGGGGCCAATGGGCACAACGTCAGCCAGGCCAGTGACTATCAGGACACGGTGAACATGCTGCACTCGCTGCTGAGCGCGCAGGGCATGCAGCCCACCCAGCCCCCTGCCTTTGAATTCCACTCGTACGAGCTCCTGAACCCCCGGGCTTCCAGTGGCTCCAGAGCTGCCACCAATACGGACAAGCCCCGACCACCCCCCCTGCCCTCGGAACCGCCCCCCCCGCTGCCTCCCCTCCCCAAATAACCCCCTTTTTACTACTGAGTCCAGAGCCCAAGCCCAAACCTGTGGGGCTTTTCTAAGGGCTTTTTGATCTCCACTGCCTCACGAAGAACTTATTTTATTATAATATAACTTTTATTATTGATATTTAGTTGTTAAAGCTGTGAAAGGATAAGGAACCCTTTCTCTATTCCTCCCTTTCCCCCATAGGTTCCCAGTTAGTGTTGGGCTTTAACCCCCCCTCTGGGGAACATGGGGGATATTTAAAATATGTCACAGAAAATTTAAGATGTTTTACAAATAATTTAAGCATTAACTTATATCTTAGTGGTTTGGTTCCTTTTAATTCCGAGGGGCTGTGGCAGATGCCGGGGAGGTTCCACTCATTGATGTGATATTCAGGAGTTTTTGGGGGATGGAGGGATGTGGGGGTCTGAGGGAATCTCAGGTGATGGGAGCTGTTCCCCTTCCCATGGGTCCTGTTTCCTTGCCCCCTGGCAAACCAGAACCACCTGTTGTGGTTTGGGATCTGGTCTCCATCCCTTGCTCCGTTCCTGCAGATCCTGGGATTTCCACTCAAAACCCTGGGGGCATGGGAGATCTCAGGGGGGCACATTCCCAGTGGGATATGGGATGAGACAGTGCCAGGCTGGTGCTGTAGGCACCATGCCCGGGGCAGTTCATCAGGGAATCACATTGGCACACGGCTGTTCCCAGCTGAGCTGGAGGCAGCTTCTCCTGGAACCTCAGCCTGAGGCCAGGGCACTTGCCAGGGTTTGGGTTGAATATTTCAGGAAGCCCTATTTCCTTTCTTTTGAGACTTGGCTTTTCTGACCTTCAATAAATGGGTGGTCTCTGGTTTTTGGAAACTCTTGTTCCACACTGAGCTTGTTTTTAGGAGGAATTGCTGCTGCCAAACCCCCTCCACGGATTTGGGGACCAATTCTTAGATTTCAGGCTCTGGGCAAGGCCCATCCCATGCTTCCTTTCCCTCTTTTGGAGCCCCTTTTGGAGGCGGCTCCTCCCGGGATGTCGAGGCTCTGCCCTTCCCGGTGGGGAGCAGTGTCGGTTCGTGGCCTGCTCGGAAAACCAGGAGGGGACCGAGTGATGCCAGGGCGGCTCATGGTGGTGGTCTGGGACCAAGCCGGGCCTGCCGCGAGCGTCTCCTAACCTGGAGCCAAAGCCCACGCCCGGTCCCGGTTCGCCCCCCACCGGCTTCGGGGCTGGCGAACCTCCGGGACCCCCCACGGTGTCCTGGCCCGGGACACCGCCCCCCCCCAACCCGGTTCTGGCCCGGGAACCCGGCCCGGTTCCCCCGCGCCCACGTGTCGCGTTCCCGCCGCGCCGCCCCCACGTGACCCAAGAAGGGCGTGGTCGTTCGCTGCGTGAGTGACTGCCAGATCAGCCAATCGCGCTCGGGAACGCCCCCACGCTCGCCGCTGATTGGCGGGCGGGCGGGCCAGTGAGGCGGCGGGGCGGGTGCACGGCGCGGCAGCGCTGAGGCCGCGGCGGCAGAGAGGTAAGATGGCGGCGGCGCCTCCTGCTCGCAATGGGGCCCGGTTTGCCCCTCAGCGCGGCCCCTGAGTGCTTCTCCAGGGCTCCTCTGTCCTGCAGCGTTCCGGGGCTGGGTTTCCTCCCGCTCTCCGCTCCGGTAGCGCTGCCTGGGCGCCCCTCAGTGGTGCCCCTCACGCCCGCCGCCCGCGGACAAAATGGCGGCGCCGGGGCCGCGGGAGCGCGCATGCGCGGGAGCGCGGCGGCAGAGCACGTGCGCGGGCGGGGGAGAGCCGGGGCAGACCGGGATGGGCACCGGGAGAGAGGCTGGGCTGGACCGGGTTATGTCGGGATAGAGGCGGGGATAGATCAGGGTAGGCACCGGCGTAAAGCCGGGGATAAACCGTGATACGCCGTGAGGGAGCACCGCGATAGAGGCGGGAGTAGACCGGAATGAGCACCAGAAAAAACTGGGATAGACCGTGGTTGAGGCTGGATGGGCACCAGGGTACACCGGTATGGAGATGTGGATGGACACCTGGTAGCAGGGCAGGAGGAGTCGTCGGGATAGACGCAACGATGGGCACTGGGAGCACCGAGGAGATGCACAAGGGGTGCATTGAGATAAGAGGATTCCCCACAGATTTCTTCAGGGCTAAAAGTTCCTTCGAACATTATTGGGAATTACCTCCGTAGGAGCAGCCTCATCTTCTGCTGAAGGGGTCAGACTTTTATTCAAATTCTTTCCCACTGCTAGTTTTCATTTTATAAGCATTTTATTCCATTCCCTTTCTTTGCTCTGCATCCCACCTGCAGCGTCGGCATGAACAGGATCCGGATTCACGTGTTGCCGACGAGCCGAGGCCGCCTGACCCCGGTGCCACGGCCGCAGGAGCCCCTGGCCTGCGCCTTTGCCCCCCGGCCCTGCTCCCAGCCCCGTCTGGAAGGGCAGGAATTCTGCATCAAGCACATCCTCGAGGACAGGAATGCTCCCTTCAAACAGTGCAGCTATGTGTCTACAAAGAATGGGAAGCGTTGTCCCAACGCTGCTCCCAAACCCGAGAAGAAGGATGGGTGAGTGGCTCTGCCTCCTGGTTTTCCAGTTCCAAACTCTATGGAATTAAAACAGGCAGGGGGAGGTTTTTCTCTTTGTCTTCCCTGTTGAAGGAACAGCTGGAGCTGTGTCGGGGAGATTTATACTGGATTTTGGGAAAAGGTTCTTCCCCCAGCTGAGCACCTGAGCAGCTCCTCAGGGCAGTGGTCACATTTGCAATCCTGCCAGAGCCCAAGGAATGTTTGGATAATGCACTCAGGAACCTGGTGGGATTTTGGGATGTCCTGTTTAAGGCCAGGAGTTGGACTTGGTGATCCTTGTGGGTCCCTTTCTGGATATTCCATGATTCTTCTCTCTTAGCTGCTGCATTTGGGTTACGTCTGAGAAGCATCTCCTTTTTTCCAAAGTGTTTTTAAGCTGCAGAAAGGCTCCATGGAGTTATTTTGGGACCATGGGCTGTGCTCTGGCCCAGCAGAAGGTGGCTGCAGTGCTCCAGGCCCTGCACTGGATCCGTGTGTGCCGTCCCTCCCTCATCCCAGCACATCCCGCTGCCTGTGCCAGTGGATAATCCCCAGAGCAGCCACTCACATCCCTGTGGAGTTTTGACCGGCTTGTGCTGCTGCTGCTTCCCTTAGGCCTTTAAAATGCTCGAGTGGTGGGGATGAAGGGGTGGAACAGATTCCTCATGGAAGCATTGCTCCCAGGGATTTGCTGGGATGTGGACAGTGGTTGTCTCCACCCAGGTCCCTGTGCCATAAAATGTGGGAAAGGCAGAGTTCAGTGAGAATGTTTGGAAGCATAAGAGCTCAAAAACTCACCCACCTCACTGGTTTTAACTGAAAGCTCTTTTTGCTTCCTACTGCTGGTGCCAAAGGTGATGTTCCCACAGTGGTGGGTGGGCTCTCAGCATTCCCAGGCTGGACCTGCAGCCAGCTCCCTCTGACAGATTCCAGGTGCCAGGGATTGTTCCCTGCCCTTCTGCCCTGCTCAGGTGAAACCCTGCATCCAGAGCTGCCTCCAGCCCTACTCTCAGTACTGGAAAAACATGGAGCAGTTGGAGTGAGTTCAGAGAGGCACTGAGATGAGCAGAGGGATGGAGCAACTCTCCTAGAAGGAAAGGCTGAGAGAATTGGGATTTTTCTGGAGAAGAGAAGCTCAGAGGTGACCTAATTGTGACCTTAAAGTGCCTGAAGGAGCTGCAGGAAAGATGGAGAGACAATTTACAAGGGGTGAATTGCCATGATAAGGGGGAATGGCTTCCCACTACCAGAGGCAGGGTTAGGTGAGATATTTTGAAACAAATGTCTCCCGTAAGGCTGGGGAGGCCCTGGAATGGATTTCCCAGAGAAGCTGAGGCTGTCCCATTCCTGGAAGTGTCCAAGGCCAGGCTGGACGGGACTTGGAGCAACCTGAGATAGTGGAAGGTGTCCCTGCCCATGGCAGGGGTGGAACTGGGTGATCCTTGCATTCCTGCCCAATCCAAAGCATCCTGGGATTCTGTGAAAATGCAGGAATGCAGAAGGTTTGGGAGCTATTGCAGGGTTGGTGGGTGCTCCTTTGGAATGGCTGTGCTCATTTCAGTCCCTTTAGGGGCCTCTTAAAAAGAGGATTTTCCCCCCACACCCCCATTTTCTGTTGCATGAGGAAAACACAAAGATTTTAATCCCCAGATTATTGTGGCATCATCCTGCATTGCAGCCAACACACTTGAAAGCCTCAGGAATGTGTTGAGGCAAAACCAAAGCCCCAGGATCCACGGGAGCCGCTCCTGTGAGCGAGGTGTGCCCTGAGTGTTTGGATGCTCCTGAGCTTGCTGAGCTGTGCTGTTGGAGGCAAACCTGGGATCCTCTTTGGAGTTTGGTGATGCAGGAGGGATTCCAGCAGCAGGAAGTGGGAGAGCAACCAGGGTCAGGCTGGGAGGGGGCTCAGATCAGCTTTTAGGTTCTTCTATCCAAACTCTTCCATGACTCCATGCCTGGCTGAGTGTTGTACTGAGCCCGTGGTTTGTCCCGCAGCACCTCGTTCTGTGCGGAACACGCCCGACGGAACGCGCTGGCGCTCCAGGCTCAGGTGAAGAAATCCAACCCTGGGCCTGTGGGTGAGAGCCTCCTGTGCCAGCTGAGCTCCTACGCCCGGGCAGAGCTGGGCTCCCAGAGCACAGAGAGCAGCCGGAGCGAGGCCAGCCGCATCCTGGGTAAGGATTGGACCTGATGCCTTAGGATTTCAGCCTTTCTGTTTCTCAAATCCTGTACCGCATTAGTGCATAACTTTAAACTGCCTATAAAGTGTTAGCTACTGTCTTCGTGTTTTGGTCAGACAAAACAATTCCTCTAGGCCTGAAATTCAAGGGCACCCTACAGCCTCAGGCCCTGAAAAGAATGAACAAAAGTGAGTTGGGGAGGAGCAAACTGGGGGAATATGACTTCATTACCTGAAGCTGTATTGGAGGATTAACCCCTGAAATGTAAATGGACCAAATTTATTTCTGTCTGAAAAACTCGTGACCATCATTCATCTTGAGTGTAGCCTCTGGGAGGCTTCTGACTGCCCAAGATGTATCTGTTGAAGGCCTTTAATGAAATACCCACTTTGTTCTCTTAACCTTATGTAGCTTCTGCTTTAGGTAGCCACTCCAAGGCATCAAACCCAAAGGCAGTGCAGGGCTGCTCTGTTCCTTTGGGGGAAAGCCAGCAATATCCCTTCTTCAGTCCAGGGGGAAAAAGATCCCACTTTTTTTACTCCCAGTGGTCTGGGAGTAAAAGCTGGGGGTTTGTAAAGCCTGGTGTGTCTCACCTGCAGAGAAATCATGCTGCCAGACCCAGATCCTGCAGGTTTAGCATGGAAATGTTAGTAGGGCTGCTAAGTAGTACCACTGATATTCTGTGGTTCCTGGGAAGGCTGAAGCATCATTCCCAGTGTATTCTGGCTGTTCCAAGTTAGGAGGTTTCCTGTTGTTTGCTGCTCCATGTCCCTCACTCAGAGTTTTGGGGTGGACAGTTCCCTCTTGGCATGAGGCAGAGCCAGCTCAGCTCCATGGGGCCGAGCTCCAGGGTGTCCCTGGCCATCCTGGGATGTGTCCTGTGACTCCTGGTGCTGTGTCTTGCAGACGAGGACAGCTGGAGTGACTGCGAGCAGGACCCTGTCACCGTGGAGCAGACATGGCGTGGGGACCCTGACAGTGAAGCCGACAGCATTGACAGTGACCAGGAGGATCCTCTCAAGTAGGTTGGGGAGTTAAATCCATGTTACATTTGTGGGGGGGCTCAGCCTTGAAAAAAGGCTCAGGGAACCTTCTGGCTCTCCACAACTCCGTGACAGGAGGTTGCAGCCAAGTGGGGGTCAGGCTTTGCTCCCAGGAAAAAAAAGGGACAGAACAAGGGGAAAAGGCCTCAATCTGTGTCAGGAGAGGACATCAGGAGGAATTTCTTAATGGAAAGAGTTGTCAGGCATTGAAACTGCCCAGGAAGGTGGTGGAGTCCCCATCCCTGGAGGTGTTCAAGAAATGACTGGATGTGGCACTCGGGGAGCCCTGATGAGGGTCGCTCACGGGTTGGACTCAATCGTGGAGAGCTTTTCCAGCCTCTGGGGTTCTGGGATTCCATGGTGGATGCTGCCTGCTACACACATGTTCCGTGTTCTGGGCTCACTGTGGCTCCAGGGCACAGTGGTTGTGTTAAAAACGTGACACTGTCAGTGGTTTCTCATGGATTTGTGCCCATGTGGTTTGTTGGCTGTGGATACTCTCAGGTCCTGGAGCTGGGGATTTCTGGGAAGCACTTGCTGCTCATCCTCTTCCAGAGCAGAGTGGATCGCTCAGCAGCTTCTCTGGGTGATCCCATCTCTTTTAAAAAGCCTGAAATTGAGTATTTCAGCTCATCACTTGGTGATGGTGTAACCCAGAGTGTTCCAAATAACATCAGTGTTGTTTCCGGCGGGGGGAACAGCCCGGAGTGACCCCCACATAATAATAATAATCTCAAGAGAGCCCCACAGATTCAGAGAATCAAGCCTTGAGGGTCTCCCAAATCCTTTGGGGGATCACCCCTGAGGCACCCCCAACCCTTTGGAAGAATAATCCTGAGAGACTTCCCCCCAACCTTTGGGGGGGAAGAGAGCGAACCCCACACCCTTCAGGAGAACAGCCCCATGGGACCCCTCCACATCATGTGTGGTTTAGCCCTGAAGGACCTCTGTACCCTTTGTGGTAACAACTCCGAGGAACCCCACACCCTGAGGGGGATTGGTCCTGAGGGATCCCCACACCTTTGGGGGTTCAGCCTTGAAAGACCCCCAGACTCTGCAGTGGAAAAAACCCGTGGGATGCCCAGACCCTTCAGGGGTCAATCCTGAGGGGCCCCCACACCCTTTGGGAGGATCAGTCTCCAAGGACCCTCCCAAACAGACCCTGTTCCGTGGGTTTTCCAGGCACGCCGGCGTGTACACGGCCGAGGAGGTGGCTCTGATCATGCGGGAGAAGCTGATCCGGCTCCAGTCCCTCTACATCGACCAGTTCAAGCGGCTCCAGCACCTGCTGAAGGAGAAGAAGCGCCGGTTCCTGCACAGCAGGAAGGGAGAGCACGAGGCCATCGGTGAGCTCCTGCCTGAGGGCGTGCACAGAAATCTGCTAAAAAAGGGGGGTTTGGGCTTTCCTAGAGGCAGATTTCAGAGCAGGGTAAGGGAGGGTTCCACACGCAGAGCAAGTGTTTCATTGAGGGGCTGGAGTGTGTCTGGAGCTGGGGAAGTGGCTGGAGCACAAGAAGGGTCTGGAGAACTGAGGGAGTTGGGGACGTGCTGAGCCTGGAGGATACGGAGCTCAGGTGGGATCATCTCACTCTCTGTACTCCCTGCCAGGAGGGTGCAGCCAGGTGGGGGTCAGGATCTGCTCCGAGGGAAAAAGGAGAAAAGAGGAAGGGGCCTCAGCTGTGCCGGGGGGGGTTTGGGTGGGCCATCCGGAGGATTTATTTAGGGAAAAGGTGGTCAGGCATGGGAACTGCTCAGCAAGGTGGTGGAGTCCCCGTCCTCGGAGGTGTTCAGGGTACAAGTGGACATTGCACTCAGTGCTCTGGTCTGGTTGACAAGGTTGATCAGTCACAGGTTGGACTCTGATCCTGGAGAGCTCTTCCAGGCTGAGTGATTCCATGATTCTGTGCTGGTCCTGTGCCCAGAGATCCATATCACTGGAGTTCCAAAGCTTGTGCATTTCTTTGCTCTTCAGAGCTTGCAGCATGGGCAGGAAATGAGCTATAATGTTAATTCTGAGACAAAAGTGCTTATTTTGTACTGGGATTTCCTGTTTTTTCCTTTTACGAACAAAAAATATTCATCCGTAAGGCCCTTGGTGTGTGGACAGGAGTTGGTTCCAGTAACACCAGTGCTGCTGTACTGGCTTATTTCTCCTTAGCAGGGATGCAGCTTTCCCCCTACCTCTGCTGGCATTCTCCCTGTGTGGAATATGCTCTTGGAAGCAGAAATTCCCAGTTCAACAGAGGCAAAACTGAGTTGTGTAACTGATCTCAAGTATTGCAGAGCAAAGAACTCTCTTTCCAGCATCATCCTTTAATAGCTCATCCTGGAAAACGCCATAATTTAGCTCAGGCTCAAGTAAAAATAACCAAGAATTTGGTACATACCAATTTTGCAGAACTCTTTTTAGCAAACGAGTCAAAGAAAAGCAGATCCTGAGCATTGCCCTGTAATTACACCAGGAATGCTGGTGGGAATCTTCCAGAACTCGCACAGGAGTGACCCGGAATTTGACAAGTTTCTATTCTGCTGCTGAAATCACAATGGACGGGAGTGACTGAATTATTTTTAAAGGTTTTATAAATACTCTGTGGGCCCAAGTGTTCCTGGTGTGTACAGAGAGGTAAGGATAAATTTTGGGATGGAACCTGCACCGCCAGGCGTCACCCAAAGCTGCGCTTCTGTTGGTCCTGTGGATGGAGCTCTCAAAGCCCTCGATGGCTAATCTGGCCCCTTGATGCCAAAAAACCAGGCAGGTGCGTGGAGATTCCTGATTCTTCCTTTATTCCTGCAGGGAGCAGCCTCCTGACAGGGCCAGAGGGGCTGATGGCCAAGGAGAGGGAGAATCTGAAGCGGCTCAAGTGTCTCCGGCGCTACCGGCAGCGCTACGGGGTGGAGGCTCTGCTGCACCGGCAGCTCCGGGAGCGCCGGGTCCTGGCCACCGACGGCGCAGCCCAGCAGGTCCGTGGGGACATCCTGGATGGGTCTCTCCTCTCGTGTCTTTCTGGGAGTGACCCCAGGCTCTGGCAGACTGCCCCATGTAACACCCTTCCTGTAAGGACAGCCCTGGCTGCCACCCTCCTGGGTTAGAAAAAGCTCCTGGGTTTGTTGAGGCTTGTGGGAGCTCTTGGGTGTGTGGGAGCTTCTGGATCCTGTGTCTGTAGGAGCTCTTGGGTCTGTGGGAGGTCTTGGTGTCCACACCTTGAGTGCTGGTGTCAGTTTTGGGCTCCTCGCAGCAAGAAAGACGGTGAGGGTCAAGTCCAGAGAAGGGAATGGAGCTGGGGAAGGGACTGGAGCACAAGAAGGCTGTGGAAAACTCCTGAGGAGATGAGGGGGCTCAGCCTGAAGAAAAGGGGGCTCAGGATATTTGGAGGCTTGAGGAGTTTGGGGGTTCCTGGATCTGTATAAGCTCATGGGTTTTTCAAGGCTCTCAGGTTTTTGGGAGCTCTTGGGTCTGTGGGAGCTCCTGGGTCTGAGTGAGTTCATTCCAGTGCCTAAAGGAGATTTGATAAAAAGAGAGTTCTAAATAGACAGGCAGTGACAGGACAAGAGGGAACGGTTTTAAACTAAGAGATGAGTGGTTTAGCTGGGATATTGGGAACAAATCCCTCCCTGTGTGGGTGGGGAGGTGCTGGCACAGAGTGCCCAGAGAAGCTGTTGCTGCCCCATCCCTGGAAGTGCCCAAGGCCAGGCCAGATGTAGCTTAAAGCAACCTGGGATAGTGGAAGGTGTCCCTGCTCATGGGAACAGGAGCTTAAGGAGCTTTAAGGTCTCTCCCAGCCCAAACTGTACCATGATTTCAGGCACACACCACCCGCTCCAGCCAGCGCTGCTTGGCCTTTGTTGACGACGTCCGATGCTCCAACCCATCCCTCCCGATGACCCGGCACTGCCTCGCACGTATCCTTTCATCCTGACACTCAGCTTCCTAAGTGTTTGCCAGCAGTTTGCCCCATGGCTGGGCCTCCTTTTCCCCTCTCTGGCCCTGAATCAAGGCCATCGGTTTGCTGTAGCCGTTGGTTTCAAGCAGGAGCCCAGAGGAAACGTCTCCCTGTCTGTTGGTGCTCCCATCCCATGGAACAGCCAATTCGTAAGGAGCTTACAAAGGGCTGGGCTGGTCCTAGGGGTTGTCCTGCCGTGGCCTCTGGGGTCCAGAGCATCCAAACAGGGTGAGCATTTCACTTGGAAGCAGAGAACCCAGGCAGGCCCAAGCTGTGAGGGATGTGCATGGATCCTCTCCAGGGATGGGGATTCCACCACCTCCCTGAGCAGCCATTCCAATGTCTGACCACCCTTTCTATGGAAGAAATTCCTTCTGATGAATTCAGAAATTCCTGAACCGCCCCTGACAAAGCTTGAGGCTTTTCCCTCTTGTCCTGTCCCTTGTTGCCTGGGAGCAGAGCCTGTCCCCAACCTGAGGACACACACCAGAGCACGGCCTTGGGGATTTTTGGGAGGATCTGGAGGCGTAGTTCTGAGCCTGTTTGGAGCTGCTTTGGCCCAGCTCAGTCTCTCTGACCCTTCAAAAGGTTCTCGTGTGTGTGTGAAGAGCCTTGAGCTGTTCCACTTCCGAAATGAGCCTCAGCTATTGGAGAGCCAGCACTGAAAGTTCCACTGAGATCACCCAGCTCAGGGATGACCTCCAGTAGGGGATCCATGACCCCAGCATTGCCCTGGGTACATCTGCTCCATCCACTCTTGTGGGAGTGGGTGGATGTGTCCAGGTTTGGATCAGGCTGGAGCTGCAGGAGGGAGCAGTGGGGTGAGTCAGGACAAGTTCTGGCACTGGGTCTCAGGGCTGGGTGAGGAGGAGCTTCTGGATCTCTGGGAGATCTTGCATTTGTGGGAGGTGCCGGGTTTGTGTGAGCTCTTGGGTTTATCAGAATTCCTGGGTTTGTGGGAATTCCAGGGTTTGTGGGAGATCCTGGATCTGCAGGAGCTCATGAGTTTTGGGGGGCTCTTGGGTCTTGAGGAGCTTTCTGATTTCTTGGGAGATTCTGGATTTTTGGGAGCCCCTGGGTTTGCTTTATCCCTGGAGTTGTCAGTCTTCCCCCAGCCCTGCGTAGGGAGCAGGAGCTGGAAGCTGCCTTTGTTTCTCTCTAACCACCACAGACCTCGAAATAAAGACAGGAGAAATCCCATAAAACAGCCAGAGAAGCTGCTGTTGGCAGCTGGCGCTCCCGGGAGGGAGGGGAAGAGCTGGGTCTGGCGGGAGCTCTCAGCTGACTCTCACTGACACAAACAAGCTTTTCCTCGGGCAGCCGATAACATCTGATAACATCTGCGCCTTTTCGGGAGGCTCTTGGGCTCTGTTTGCTTCCAGGAGCTGGATTGTTTGTGACAGGGCACTAAAGGGATGGGGAAAGGCTGGGAGACTCCAGATGGAGCCTGGGATTTTTGTCCTCTTGGCAATCTGTGCTTTTGGCTACCAGTAAAGTCGGTGCTGGAGCTGGGAGTTGCTCCAGGAGATGCAAATCTGCCTTCCCCACCCCCTGTTCCCTCACCACATCTTCCCTTGGGTGTCCCAGGTCCTTCTCTCTTGGGCTGGGCTCTGACATTGCTGCCAGCCCGGATTATGGCTCCCCACAGCCTGCCAGGAAGTGGATTCCTGAGAAATCCTTGGAGTAGGGAGGAGAGGAGGGAAGGGTGAATCTCAAACCTAGACAGCTTACCTGGCTTAAACTTGGTGTCTTCCCAGTTTTATGTGGGTTTGGGATTTTTTTCCCCCTCCCACACTGGTGTGTGGAAGGAAATTGCAGTTGAGATGATCCTGGTTGGGAGGGAATGGAAGAAGAGAAAGGTGGGAGGAAGAGGAGGAAGGGGTTGGAAGAAAGGGATGGGAGTCAGAAGAAGAGAAAGAGGGATGGAAGAGGAGGAAGGGAGTGGAAGAAGAAGTTGGAAGAAGTGAATGGAGGTTGAAAAAGGAAGGGGTGGGAAAAAGATTGAAAGAGGACAAAAAGGAGGAATGGAGTCAGAAGAGGATAGAGTTGGAAGAGGGGGAAGGGGTCGGAAGAGCAGGGTGGGATCAGAATGGGGCTTGGAAGAAGAGAATGGATGTGGGAAGAGGAAGAAGGAGTGGGAAGAGGAAGAAAGGGTTGGAAGGTGATTGAATCAAAGCAGGCTGGGTTTTGATCTGTAGCTTCTCTGGATCGCTTTGCAGTATGATGCAATTGAGGCAGAGTTTCTCTTTGGGATTAAAGGCAGGAAATCCCATTTACACCTCTGGCAGGAACAGGTTTTCCATTGGGAAGGAAAATGCAGTGGGAAGATAGAAATACCATAACTAAACTCCTGGCTGTGGAAAAGGCATTGTGTGTGCTGGGATCTCCCTGCCTGTGGGGCTGGAGCTGATCGTTTTCCATGGATGTCTGCAAACAAAAGTTAATCCTGTGCCTTTGTGACATCCAGCTGAGTATCTGTGAGTGGTTTCCAGGGATCCAGCCACATCTCCCAGCCCCCACGGGGGGGCTGTGGCTGTTGTCCCAGTTTTCCATCATGGAAATTATGTCACCCACATCCCTGGGCATTTGGGGTGCAGCTCTAGGCTCTGGATTCCTGATCTGGGAGAAATGGGGGTGGGTTTAACACCGTTAGTGGGGGAATTGGGAGCATTTCTCAGCATTTATCCCTCTGGATGTGTCTCTGGCTGTACTTCTGCTGCTTTCCTTGACCACCTCTTCCCAGATATCTGCCAGGATACAAACCAGACGCTGTTCAAGCCGTGCCAGGGCTCGGAGGAAGTTCCCTGCAACAAGCCCGTGCCCGTGAGCCTGTCTGAGGAGCCGTGCTGCCCCCTGCACCTCCGCCTGCCCCCCCAGATGTACGTCCCAGAGCAGGTCCTGGCTGTCCCCCAGGAGCTGGGAGCTGCTCCCACGGATCTCTACCTGAGCGCAGCCGAGCTCCAGCCCACGGAGAGTTTGCCCCTGGAGTTCAGCGATGTAAGTGGGAAACTGCCCCTCTGGCCACCTGAGAGCCCACCTGGAATGCTGCATCCAGGTCTGGGATCCTCAGCACTGCAAGAGCTGCTGGAGCGAGGCCAAAGGAGGCCACGGAGATGCTCCAAGGGCTGGAACAGCTCTGGAGCCAGGCTGGGAGAGCTGGGGATGTCCAGCCTGGAGAAGAGAAGGATCTAGGGACACCTTAGAGCCCCTTCCAGTGTCTGCAGAGCACTGGAGAGGGACTGGGGACAAAGGATGGAATGCCAGGACAAGGGGGAATGGCTTCCCACTACCAGAGGCAGGGTTAGATGATATATTGGGAAGGAATTGTTCCCTGTGAGGATGGTGGGGCCCTGGCACAGGGTGCCCAGAGAAGCTGTGGCTGCCTCTGGATCCGTGGAAGTTTCCAAGGCCAGGCTGGAGGGGACTTGGAGCAACCTGAGATAGTGGAAGGTGTCCCTGCCCATGGCAGGGGTGGAACTGGGTGATCCTTGCATTCCTGCCCAATCCAAAGCATCCTGGGATTCTGTGAAAATGCAGGAATGCAGGTTTGGGAGCTATTGCAGGGTTGGTGAGTGCTCCTTTAGAATGGCTGTGCTCATTTCAGTCCCTTTAGGGGCCTCTTAAAAAGAGGATTTTCCCCCCACACCCCCATTTTCTGTTGCATGAGGAAAACACAAAGATTTTAATCCCCAGATTATTGTGGCATCATCCTGCATTGCAGCCAACACACTTGAAAGCCTCAGGAATGTGTTGAGGCAAAACCAAAGCCCCAGGATCCACGGGAGCCGCTCCTGTGAGCGAGGTGTGCCCTGAGTGTTTGGATGCTCCTGAGCTTGCTGAGCTGTGCTGTTGGAGGCAAACCTGGGATCCTCTTTGGAGTTTGGTGATGCAGGAGGGATTCCAGCAGCAGAAGCTGGGAGAGCAAGCGGGGTCATGCTAGGAGAGGGCTCAGATCAGATCCCAGCCCCTTTCTGTGCAAACAAGAGGTGGATTTTTTGGGTTAGAAAGGAAAAACGGGACTGTTTTCCCTCATCCTGTCCTTTGAGAGGGTTCCAAGCTCCCTCTGGAATGCTGCGGATTCATGGAAGCTGCCGGGGGCATCTGTGTTGTGTCTCACATCATGCCAGGCTGGGGAAGTGCCACTCGTGAGTCACAGGAATCTCACCCTTGTGTCAAACCCCCTTTGGAGCCAAAACAAATCCCAGCCTCTGCAGAATCCCAGGCTCTCCCCTCGTCAGGGAGGGCAGATGGAGGAGTCCTCAGAGCCTGTCCATCCCCATCTGTGGTGTCAGGGCAAGTGGAGGAGGTGTGACATCCTTAGAGAGGGTGGGGTTGTTCCAGGTATCCCCTGGAATGTGTATGACATCCTGGAGAGCCAGGGTTGTTCTGGGGGTCCCCAGGAATGTGTGTGACATCCTGGAGAGCCAGGATTGCTCCGGGGGTCCCCAGGAATGTGGTGAAAACCTGGAGAAGGGGGACTGATCTGGGAGTCCCCCGAAAGGTGTGATTGGACCCTGTCAAAGCCATTCCAGATGCTGGGGACAACACATCACACTGGGCTCCAGGTGTTGTGTCCCACACCTTGTCCTCAGCAGTGCCAGCTGGCATCATGGCATCCCAGGAGAAGGAGGAGGGGATTCTTGGGGTGTGTTCCTGGCTGCTGGCCAGGGGTCCCACTGGCATGGTGCCCAATCCTCCCTGCCTTTCTCCCTTTCCTGCTGCTTCAGAGGATTGGCGTCTCCTCAGACCCCTCCTGATGAGCCGCTCTGCTGTTGTCTCTGCCAGGACCTGGACGTGGTGGGTGATGGGATGCAGTGCCCCCCATCCCCTCTGCTCTTTGACCCTTCTGTGACCCTCGATCCGTCCCTGCGGGACATGGCCGAGGCTCCCATCGACATCCTGGCGCTGGAGGAGCCGGACAGGGGCAGCTCCTCCACCCCTCTCGTCCCTCCGGCCGAGGGGCCTGCGCAGGTACGGCCGGAGGGGCTGCCCCCCACCCCCCTCGGGATGGGTTTTTCCCAGCAGGAAACCCCCCGCTCTTCCTCCCAACAGGCCCGGAGGGGCTCCTCTCCCACCACTCTGCCACACAGCAGCTCCAGAGCTTGGGTGTGCCCGTGGTCTGGATGGCATTAGGAGTGCCAGGGTGGTGGTGGCAGCCAGAGGCCGGCCCCCGAGGTGGCTCTGTGGGTGGCTCAGTGCCGCCCTTGTCCTGGGAATGTCTGGGACACTGGGGATGTCTGGCCAAGGGGGTTGCCTGCTGTTGAAATCTCATAATTCCAGCTGGGGGTTTTAGGGGAGTTGTTTCCCACGCCAGGGGTTCTCCTTTCTTCCTTGGAGTCTTTTCATTGGAATGACTGAAATTTGCTCCTGTTGTCCTGCCTGGAGCCTAGGGCTTCTTTGGGGTGTCCCCACAGGGACAGGTGATGTCACCCACCCCCCTGTCCTGCCTCTCCTATCATGCCTCCTGGGTTGAAAGCCAAGTTTTGGGGTGGGGGGGCTACAGCCCAGGCTCTGACTGAAGACCCCCGGTTTGCTGTAGCCGTTGGTTTCAAGCAGGAGCCCAGAGGAAATGTCTCCCGGTCTGTTGGTGCTCCCATCCTATGGAATGACCAATTCGTGTGGGAGCGACACTGTGCCAGGCTGTGTCCCACCACGGCCAACACCCGTCCCTGTCCTGTCCCCAGCAGAGTCACCTCCCGTTCCAGCCGGGGCCCCGGGATGAGCAGCAGCTGGAGGAAACGGCTTCGTCCACCCCGGCCCGCGGAGCAGCTGCCAACGGGAGCCTGGAGCCGGGGGCCGTGAGCTGAGCCCAGCAGCACCAGGGTCTCCACACCCAGGGGACCCTCAGCATGGGATTTGGGGGACTCAGGTGCTGGAGTCCTGCTCCAGTGCCAGGATGAGCTGCAGATCTGACTCCCCCACTGATTCCTGGAGCCATTGGGACCCCTGAAACTCCAGGATGGGGTCTCCAGACCCTCCCGTCCTCTGTGGCAATGGAGTAGCCACAGAAGACTGGGGAGGGAAGTCACTGAAGTTCTGGGATCCTTTGCTGTGTCCTGATATGCCCTGCTGGGGGGTGATGTGGCCCTGTAATGTTTTGGGGGGACAGCGGTTCCATCCCACGGGGTCCCCCACAATAAAGTGATGGAGGTGGGTACTCGGTGTCCCTGTGTCGTGTAGAGCCCAAGGATTGGGGGGGGTTGCCCTGGGGGGCTGGGTGTCCTCCCGGGGAGGGGGGGCCCTGCTGCTGCCAGACCCCGACTCCTGCAACCGGGGGGCCCTTTTGGGGGTCACCCTTTATTTCGGTCTCGGTTGCCGTGGCGGGGGGGGGCCCCGTGATGTGCGGGTCGGGCCGGTCCCATCCCGGGGCAGCCGTGAAAGGGTGGTCGGTACCGATTCCCGCCGGGAGGAGAGAGGGGCGGGGTACCGGCTCCGTCTCGGGCGGCTCCGGGGATCACGGGAAGGGGGGATTCGGGGGGGGTGCCCGGGGCGCGGATTGGCGGCGGCGGGGGCGCAGGGCGGGGCCGGCCCGGTGGAGCCATGACGTCACCGCCGCCGCCGGTCCCGCCCCGGTCCCGGTCCCAGCCCCGGCCATGCCGTCCCGGCCCCGCCGTAGCCCCCGGTGAGTCCGGTCGCTCCGCGGCGGGGGGACCGGGGGGTCGGGGCGCTCCTCGGGGGCACCGAAGGCGGGGGGACATCCGTGGCCTCCGGGCACCGGGTCGTGCCATGGGAGGGTGGGGGTTGAGCCCGGGGGAACGGCGAGGGTGGGCCGATCGGTGATATTCCGCACGTCCCCGGTGCCCCCCGGTGCATCCCCGTTGTGTCCTCGTCTCTCCCTGCTGTCCTCGGTGCATTCTGGGGTGTCCCTGCGGTGTCCCCGCTGTCCCCAGAGCATCCAGGCTCTCTCTGAGGTGTCCTCACTGCATCCTGGCTGTCCCTGGGGTGTCCCCGGTGTCCCCAGTGCATTCCAGCTGTCCCCAGTGTCACCAGTGCATCCTGACTACCCCTGGTATGTCCCCAGTGTCCCCATTGCACCCCAGCTGTCCTCAGTGCATCCTGATTCTCCCTGGGGATATTCCTGGTGACCCTGCTGCATCCTCACTGTTCCTGGTGTGTTCTGACTGCATCCTGACTGTCCCTGCGGTGTCCTCAGTGTCCCCACTGCATCCCGGGTGTCCCTGGGGTGTCCCCCACTGTCTTTGATCCCACCCGTCGGTCCCCAGTGTCCCCAGCACACCCCAGCTGTCCCCTGCGTGTGTCTCTGTTGTCCTCACCACATCCTGTTCCCAGTGTCCCCACACCGCATCCCTGGCTGTCCCTATGTGTCCCTGCGAATCCCAGCTGTCCTCGATGTGTCCCTGCACCCCGAGGCTGTTTCTCTAGCACATCCCACTTGTCCCCGGTGTATCCCGGCTGTCCCCAGGGTGTCCTTGCTGTCCCTGGTGTATCCTGGCTGTCCCTGGACTGTCCCCAGTGTGTCCTGGCTGCCCCCAGAACAGCAGCAGGGTTGGGGACACTCGGAGCTGTCATCCCCTGACCCTGGGCTCCGTGGGGACGCTGGTGTGGGGCAGGCCAGGGCCAGCCCGTCACAGCCACGCTGGCATGTCCTGGGCTGCGGTTTGGGCACGTGCCGTGTCCCCACGCCGTGTCCCCACCGTGCCCGGGGCAGCGGGGGCCAAGTGGCTGAGGGGTACTGGGGAGGGGACAGGGGCTCTGGGTGGCCCTGGCTGTGCCGGAGCCGGGTCCCCCTCCGCACAGGGACCCTCGCGCTGCCCCCGCGGGGCCCCACGCTGGGGGAGGGGATGGCTGCGCTGTCCATCTGTCAGGGCCCCCCCGGCTGTCCCCGCCGGGGGCTTTGGGGGGGCCGCGGGCTGCTCTTCCCCTCCAGACAGAGCCTCACTTCCCCCCGTGACGCAGCCGGAGCCGCCGGCCCCGGGGCCGCTTCCTGCACGGGGGGCAGGCGAGGGGCCCACGGGCACCTCAGGGACAATGGGGACCACAGGGACCTGCGTGGGTTCCCCCCACGGGCTGCAGGGGATGGGGACAGCACGTGCGACGTCTGCCCGTGCCCCCCAGACCTTCCCCTTGTCCCTCCAGCACCTCCAGACCCTCTTCCTGTCCCCCGCATCACCCTCAGACCCTCCTCTTGTCCCCTCCAGTCTCCCTCGTCCTGCCGAGACCCCTCCTCCCCGCCGCGGTGCTGTGGGGTCCGGGTGAACCGGGGACGCGTGGCCCCGTGTGAACCCCAAAACCCCAAACCTCACCCTCGAGGGGCGGGGGGTGGAGGCCACAGCCGGGGGTCACGGCTCGACTCCGCGTCTGCAGCCCCTGGGGGGTCCCCGAGGGGTCCCCCGGCTCCGGGGAGTGCCTCCAGAGATGCCCTGTGGGGATCCCTCTGCGCTCTGCCGTGTCCCTCCGGCGGTGCCCAGTGCCGCGGGGGGATTCCCGGTGCTTCCTCTCCCGGGATGATTCCCGGTGTGCCGGTGCCGCCGCTCGCGGGGGCCCCAGCGCCGGTTCCCCGGGGCTGGCGCTGGCGGAGCCGCGCACCGGGGGAGGCGGTGGCTCCATCCCAGCTCCTCCCCGGCCGCGGCGGGAAGGCGGAGCCGCCGCCGCCGCCTCCCAACAATAGCGCGGCCGGGCCGGGCCGGGATGGAAACGCCGCCGTCGCCGGGACCGGCCCCAGGGCCGCTCTGAGCCGAAACTGGCGGAGCCGCCGGGAGCCCCGGGCGTGAGTACGGGCCGGGGCCGGGGCTCAGCGCAGGGACGCAGTGGCACTGGCGGCGGGGGGAGCCCGGGGTGGAGCGGGGGGTGTGCGGCACTGGGGGGGCCCGTCTGAACGCCAGAGGTTCTGTGCACCGGGGCTGCGCATCCCGGTGCCCTGGGGCCGGGGTCAGCCACCAGGGTGCTGCATATCCCGGTACCCCGGAGGTGCTGCACGTCCCGATGCCCCGGGGCTGGTGCCGATTCCGGTCCCATTGGTCCTGCGCATCCTCGTGACCCTGTGCCAGTGGCGGTCCCGGTCCTTGGGGCACACCGGTGCCCCGGGGCTGATGCCGGTCCCAGTCCCAGTGCTGCTGCACATTCCGGTGCCCCAGGGCTGGTCCTGGTCCTGGGCGTGCTGTGCATGCCGGGGCCGATCAGCTTCCCCTGTACCACCGGGAAGGAGGTGGGCAGCAGGAGGGGTCCCTGCGGCTCTTGGTGCCGGTGGGGTCAGGACTCGGCCCTCAGGGTCTTTCGAGGCTGCATCCGCCTCCTCAGCCCAGTTCTCCCTGGCAGGTGACACCGCACAGGGACGGGGCTGGGGACATCTGAAGCCAGGTAAGAGAGGGCCGGGCTATGCAGGGCCTGCAGGTGCCTCAGGCCAGGTGCCACGGCCAGGGGCTGGCAGGGACCCCGTGGTGATGCGTGTCCCCCACAGCAGCGATGTCGGAGAGCGTGGCTGAGGCGCCGGGAGCTGGGAGCCCAGCAGTGCTGGGCGAGACGGGCACCAGCCATGAGCTGCTGCAGCGCCTGCGGGAGCTGGAGGTATGCAGGAATGGGACCACCAGGACACAGCACCACTGGGCAGCTGTGGCTGGTGCCAAGAGCCAGCCGTGGCCAATGCCATGGAGCCCACAGTCCAGACACCATGGTGATGAGTTGCACTTTCCAGCTTTCTATGGCCCTCATGTGCCACTGCTCCTGGGGCAGCCCCATCCTGCCATATGTGGCCCTGAGCCCCACCAGGAGACAGAGGGTCTGCTTGGTGCCACGGGGATGTCCACTGTGTCCCCTGAGCTGTCCCTGCTCTGTTCTAGGCGGAGAACTCAGCCCTGGCCCAGGCCAATGAGAACCAGCGGGAAACGTATGAACGCTGCCTGGACGAGGTACTGGAGGACACCCAGACACGTGGTACATGTGTGTACACGTGTGTGCTGGGCCGTGAGGCTGTTTGTGCCCTGTGCCCCACCCCAGACCTCCCCTCTCCTCCCCAGGTTGCCAACCATGTGGTGCAGGCGCTGCTCAACCAGAAGGTGGGTGTCAGGCGGGCAGGAGGGTGTCAGGGGGCTGGGAGGATGCTGAGGGGCTCCAGGCGTCCTGGCTGAGCCCCCACACCCTGGCCAGGACCTGCGTGAGGAGTGCATCAAGCTGAAGAAACGTGTCTTCGAGCTGGAGCGGCAGAACCAGGTGCTGAGCGACCTGTTCCAGCAGAAGCTACAGCTCTCCACTGGGTCCCTCCCCCAGGTGTGCCTGGGGCTGCATCAGGGCTGAGGGGTGGGCATGGGGCAGAGCCCCCCTCAAAGCTTAACCCAGCATCTCCCTCCTCTCCAGCTGCCGCTGCACCCGGTGCCAGTACCTCCGGATGTCCCAGTCACCCCCCAGCCAGGGTCTGCTGAGCAACAGCCCCCCCCGCTGCTCCCTGGCCTCTGTCTGTCCCTGCCCGAGGTGGGTACCAGTGTTCCCAACCCCTTCCTGTCCTGGTGTCCCCCTCTCTGGGTTGTGTCACCCCCTTCCCCATGGTCTTTTCCCAGTGTGTGGTGTCACCAGGCCTGTTACACGTGGCTTCCCAGGCTCACGGTGTCCTCTCCTGTCCCCCTCCCTGGATCTGTGGTTTCCCCATCCATGTGCCTATGGCATCATGCTTTCAAACAGGGTCCCTGTCCCTGTGGTCCCTGCGGTCCCTGCGGTCCCTGCGGTGTCACCTCTCCAGGTCCATGGTGTCCACCTCCCCAAGCCCCTCCATCTGTGATGTCTCTGGCTCCAAAACCCATTGCCCTAGATGTCCCTGTCCCTATTGTGTCCTTCTCTGTGTTTCCAGAGTGTCCCCCTCTGGTACCAGGGGGCTCAGTGCCAGGTGCTCACAGGGTGACGGTGTCCGGTCCCCACAGGTGCTGCCACCAGTGCCATCAGGCAGCCCTGGGCTCAGCCCTGGTGCCCCACCCCTGGATGCCCTGTCCCCCTTCTTCAAAAAGAAAGCCCAAATCCTGGAGGTGCTGCGCAAGCTGGAGGAGACAGACCCGCTCTTGGGGCCCCCTCCGGCCTCCCCCGGCTCCCCCGAGCCCTGCGCAGCCCTGGGTTGGCCCCCTTGCCCACTGCGGGGGCCGGGGGCTGCGGGGGGCTGGCGGGGGACCGAGGGCAGCCCCTGTTCCTCGCCAGAGGAAGGGGGGCCGCCGCGGGGGGCTCTGCTCAGCGCCTTGGCCGAGCGGCTGCTGCGAGGTGAGGGGGGAGGCTGCTGCCGGCGCAACGGGGAAGCCCCGGGGGGACCCCCACGGCAGCGGCGCGGGGAGCACCCCGCTTTCCTGGGACTCTACACGCCGGGCGAGGAGAGCCCAGAGGGGGGGTTCACCCCGCTCTCACCTGGGGGGGTCCCCAACCCCCTGCCCTCCCCCACCAAGGTGCTCAAACTGCCGGCCCCCCCCGGCGGGCTGCGCCTCAGCCCCCAGCTCACCCACCCCTCCAAGATCCCCTGTCGCGGTGCCCACCCCGAGGCCTCACCGGCGCTCAGCCGCCGCCCATCCCCCGATGCCCCCCCCGAGTCCGGCTCCACCGAGCTCCCCGCCTTCCCCCACCCCCGCACCTTCGAGGCGGTCGAGCAGCCCCCTGGGCCACCGGGACCCGTGGCCGGCGGGGAGCGGGCGGCCGCTTCCCCCCCCAGCTCTCGCCGTGGCACGGGGGGCTCGGCCCCCTGCCGCCGGCCTGGCAAGAAGCCCCCCGAACCGGGCTACCTGCCCTTCAAGGAGCGCCTGGCCGCCCTGGGCAAGCTGCGGGGGGCTGAGGGCCGTGAACCGCCTGGCCCAGGGCGGCCCGAACGGGGCCATGGGGCCGAGCTACGCCCTCCGCCCCGGGGGGGCTTGGGGGGCAGCCTGAAGCACCCCGAGCCAGCGCACGGCGCGGAACCCCTGGCCCGCTGCTACTCCTCCGGCTCCATGGGCGACCCCGGCAAGGCGGGGGCCAAGGGGCGCCCCGGCACCGGCCGGACCCCCTCACGGACCCCCCCCACGCCCCCTGCCAAGGCTTCCCGCAGCCCTCACGGCAGCCCCACCAAGCTGCCCACCAAGGGGGGCAAAGCCGGGGCACCGCGGGGCGAGGAGGCAGCGGGTGCCAAGGCCGGCGGGGGTCTCCACAAAACCCCCGCAGACCCCGAGCCCGTGGGGCCGGCGCCGAGCGCCGCGGGGCACTCGGCCATCGAGGAGAAGGTGATGAAGGGCATCGAGGAGAACGTGCTGCGGCTGCAGGGGCAGGAGCGGGCGCCGGGCGCCGAGGCCAAGGGCAAGGCGGCCGGGCTGGCGAGTTGGTTCGGGCTGCGGCGCAGCAAATTGCCGGCGCTCAGCCGGCGCGGGGACGGCGGGCGCGGGCGCGAGTGGGCTGGGACCCCCGCGCCCCTTCGCCGAGAGGTCAAGTTGGCCGCCCGCAAGCTGGAAGCCGAGAGTCTCAACATCTCGAAGCTGATGGAGAAGGCGGAGGATCTGCGGAAGGCGCTGCGGGAGGAACACGCGTTCCTTCAGGGACTGGCGCTGGAGAAGGGGCGTCCTCGTGGGCCCCCGCGAGGCCCCGGCCCCCTCCCCGTCATGTACCAGGAGGTGACGGCTGAGACTTTCATGCAGCAGCTGCTGGACAGGTCAGCTCCCACCTGGGTCCCCTCGGGGTAGGGGGAGGGTGAAGTGTCCCCCTGATCGCTGCCTCTCCCCCAGGGTGGACGGGAAGGACGTCCCCTACGACACCCGCCTGGAGCACAAGCGGGAGCTTTGTGACCTCCGGAGGGTTCCCCCCGACGCCAAAGAACCGCGGCTCTGCCGCCCGCCCCGCAACGGCATCGTGGGACACCTGCGGGAGCCCTCGGACAAGGTGAGGATCCCCCTGCAGCCCCCGGGCCTCCGCTCCAGGGGGACCCCGCACCCAACCAGCCTCTGCATCCCCGCAGGTGCCTGACGTGGGGCTCCGGGATGAGCTGCCGTCCGACGAGAGCTTGTCCGAGTCGGGGACATCGCAGCATTTCGCTGGTGAGGGGGTGATGGGGAGGTCAGGGCAGAGAGGGGGCACCAGAGTGGACTCCCCGGCACTGACCCCTCCCCTTGCGCCACAGCCTGCGGGTCTCTGACGCGGACGCTGGACAGCGGGATCGGGACCTTCCCGCCCCCCGACTATGGGGGTGTCCCCGCCAAGAGCACCCCCAAGCCGCGGGGCCGCCCCGAGCCGCTGCCCGGGGCCGTGCCGGCCGCTGTCACCAAAGTGCCGCGCAAGGCCCGGACGCTGGAGCGGGAGGTGCCCAGTGCCGAGGAGCTGCTGGTGCCTGGAAAACACCGGAGCGCTCCGGCCTGCCGCCTCCCGGCCCCCCCCGCCTCGCACGGCCACCGCACTGCACCCCAAGGTGGGTGTCCCCCCTCCATGCCGGGTGTGCACCCACCCTCGATAAGGTGCAACGGGGGTCCCACGGTGGGGAGCTGGGGGATGTGGGGGCCCTGCAGGTCAGCGCTGCCCCCCATTGTTCCCACAGACACCGAGGATGACACTAGGAAGCCGCGACGTGTCCAGCAGAGCAAGAACTGGACCTTCCCCAATGCCAAAGCCTGCAGTGCTGCTGACCCCTTTGTGTGTCCCCCCGGGGAGCTGGAGGGGCTGCATCGGCCTGCGCAGGTAAGGGCAGGTTATGGGACCCCCAAAATCCTGGAGCACCCAAAAAGCTTGGTGGAGTCCCCAAAACTCCAGAGTAAGGACAATGAAACTCTGCAGCAGGACCCCAGCCCCTCCTGCCCATGCTGTGGGGATGGAGAAGCCATGGGGAGCCATGGGGAGAGGATGTGGGGGGAACACTCACTGCAGTTCTGTGATCACTTGCCACGTGTGCCCCACGGTGGGTGGGGCGGATTTAAAGTGTCCCTCTAATGTTTTTGGGGGGTGAGGCACAGAGGTTGCCCGCCCTGGGAGAGTGATGGATGTGGGTGTCATTAGCACAGGCAACCCCCTCTGCCCACGCTGTCCCTCCCCAGACCCCTGCGTGCAGCCCGGCGGGGCACCGGGGGGCATCCCCGGAGGCCCCCCCACCACTGCCCCCTGCCCTGAGCACTAGCAGCAGCCGGACCCCCAGCGCCTCCGACGTGGGGGACGAGGGCAGCACGGAGGCACAGTCCCGGGATGGGGGACACGGCCCCGCCGGGCTGGAACACTCCGAGTCCCTCAGCGATTCGCTCTACGACAGCCTCTCCTCCTGCGGCAGCCAGGGCTGAGCTGCCCCGGCCCTGCTCCCACGTCTTCCACCCCCTCCCCGCTGCTCCCCGCTCCTGCTCTGAGGGTGCTGCCTGGATTGGGAGTGTTCGGTGTCCTGTCGCTCCCTCTCCCGGCTCTCTCCGATGGTGCTATGGCCCTGTACAGCCCCTGCCGATGGGTTTTTAACTCAATAAAGCCGCCCCCCCAGCCTGGGTTATTTATATACGTGATGGTGCTGCCGCTGTGTCCCCGCGCCCCAGGGAGGGTCGGATGGACGGACGGACACGGGGGATGGAAAGAGGGGGACGAGAGTGCGGAGTTTGAGCGATTTATTGAATCATCCTGGTGTACAAAGAGCGGAGATGGCGGGACTGGGAGCGCTGGGAATGCCATGTCCCCACGGCCCCCTCCCAGCACACGTTCATTTCTTGGCACTGGTGCTGAAGGGGAGGCTCCACCAATGAGTTTGGCTGAGGGGGCTCCCACCAACAACCCCTCAGGGGCTGGTTTTGGGGCCTCACAGCCTCCCGGGGAAAGGTAACACCCCGGGTGGGGCTGGGGACAAACCTCCGAGGAAAGAGGACACGTGGGTGACCACTCCAAGGGCCACAGGCTGGGGAAAACCAGGGTGAGCCAAACTCCAGCAAGATCCACGAATTGGCTGGTTTTTAATCAAAAAAAAAAAAAGCTGAACGAGAGAAAAACCCACGAGGTGCGAAAGCTTCTGGCTGCTTCCTCGGCAGCAAAGCGCAGCCCCTTTAATGACAGGGAGGGACAGGAGGGGACATGGGGACACAGGGGTGGCTCCGCCTCGGCCAGAGCCGCTTCACTTCTTCTCCTTCTTCTTGTTCTGCAAGAGGAAAGTGGCCACGGTCATCATGGGCTCTATCCCTCTGTCCCCCACACCATGGGGCAGCTCTGACCCCCTGCTCTGCCCCCCTGTCCCCTTCATCTACCTCGGACATTCCCAGGATCATCAGGAGCTCCCGGAAGATGTTGACAAAGTCGAGGAAGAGATCAACGCAGTGCCTGGGGGAGGGAGGGAGGGAGGGATGGATGCTCAGGGGGGCCACTCTGCCCCCTGTGTCACCTCCCGCCGTGTCCCCAGCACCCACCAGATGTAATCCTTGTCCCCGCTCTCCGCCTTCTCAATGATGAGCTGCGTGTCGAAGAGCACGAAGCCGCACATGATCATCAGCGCCACGTACAGGTTGGCCTGCAGGGGAAAGAGGGGCATGAGGTGGGGACAGTCCCTGCTGCTGTCACCTGTCTGTCTGTCCATCCTCAGCAGGTGGGAGGGCAGGTGGAAGGGGACTCACCGTGAAGAGCCAGGTGGATCTCACGAAGGTGTTAATCAGGGATGAGAAAAGGATCAGGGTGAGGCCAGAGAGCAGGAAACCTGCAGGGTGAGGGCAGGGAGTCAAGGCCAGGTTTGGGGAGCCCCCCACCACTCACAGGGAGTCCCCAGACCCCCAGGAGTCCTCCCCAAAGCCCCTCTCACCGCCCAGGTAAAGGTAGCTGCGGCGCCGGGCGTACAGGGCGCTCAGTGAGAAGCAGGCGAAGATGGTGGCAGTGCCCAGGAAGGCAGTGGGGATGATGCTGGTGGGGTGAAGAGGAAGAGAAGGGGGTCAGAGGGTTTTGAGGCCAGCTGAGGGGCCTTAGTGGGAGAAACAGGATCTGTGTGGCAGCTGGAGGTGGAGGACGGGGTCTGTGGGGATGTCTCTTACCTGGGGTTGATGGAGATGCACATTTGCAGGAGGGGTCCCAGATTGATGCCTGGAAGGACAGAACTGGGTGTCACCAGAGCCATTCTGGGGGGCTTCATCCGGCCCCTGTGCCGGATTTGGGGTCCCATGGGATGCAGGGGGTAGTCCCATTGCCCGCCTACCTGTGAGGAAGGCGAACCCAACCAGCATCCCCAGCCTCTTCTGCTCGGTCTCACGGCTGTGTGGGGTGGCTGTGAGCCAAACCATCAGTCCCAGTGCACCCAGGCCAGTCAGGAGCCCGAACTGGGAGAGGGAGAGACATATGAGGGCTGAGCGTTGCCTCACCTGGGTGGTGCAGGGCTGGGGATGCCCTCCAAAGGCCCCTCACCTGGAAAAGGTGGGTCACCACATTGATGTAGGCGCCCGCAGCTGCCACGAACATGCAGAGAGCAAAGCTGCCATAGACCCTCTTCAGGTGCTCCTGGGTGGAAGCCGAGCTGTGGGTGAGGAGGGGCTGGTGAGGGGGGCAGGCAGGGCTGGCACAGCCCCCCGAAGCCCCTGCCTTGCCTGTGTGTCACTCACATGTGGGAGAACTTGAAGAGAGCATCAAAGTTGATGCTGCGGTCAAAGACGTTCATGGTGCCGGTCTGGGATGGGCCTACGGCCGCTCCACAGGGCTGCAAGCTGCAAGTGGAAGCAGCGTCAGAAAGGATCTGGAGCCCACTCAAAGCTCCCAAACTTCCCCCAGGAGCCGAGTGAGAGCCCACGAGCTGTGGAGTGAGTGGCAGGAGCTGCCAGGGCTCCGGAGCCTTCCTTGTCCAGCTGGTGCAAGCACTGCTGGCTGTTGCAAGGCCAGGGGAGCCCCTGGGGTGTTGCAGGGCTGTTGCAAGGCCAGGGTGGCCCTCAGGGGTGCCGCAGCGGGGCTGTTGTGAGGCCAGGGGAGCCCCCGAAGAGCGCCCGGTGCTGTGGGAGCGCGGCAGGCAGCTGGAAATGTCTTTGTGCCAGGTGACTATTAGTGCCCATAATGATGTCCCCAGAGGTGGTTCTGGCAGCGGGAGGCTCCCGACGGGGCCTCCTCCTCCTTTTCCTCCTCTTCCTCCTCGTCCAGCCGGCTCTGCCGGCTCTGTCCCCTCTGGCACCTGCTGGAGCCCGACCTGCCCAGCCAGTGGCATGAGCCAGCTGTCCCCAAGGGATGGAGGAGACCGCACAGGGCCCGCCAGGGTGCGGGATGGGGGCTTAAAGCAGCCGCCCCGGCGGAGAGGAGGGTCCAGGAGAGGGGCCCCGTCCTGCCACACCAGCACAGCCCAGGGGGACACAGGTTACAACCCAGCACTGGGACAGGGACATGGGGTGACACTGGACCGCTGCCAGCCCTGGGCTGGTGCCACGAGGCCCTGGGGAAGCCTCAGGTCAGAGGGCAAGGCAAAGGAGGAGGTGCGGCCACGGGGACAGTCCCCGCCGGGGTGTGGCGGCGGGGGTGTGTGTGACGGGGGTGTGACAGCCCCCCAGGAGGCGACACCTCTCCGGCCGTAGTGACAGCCGGTTCCATTAGGCAGGGCCCGCTGAGTGACGGTCTCGAGCAGGCAGCAGGACCCGGGCCGGGCCCGGACCCCGAGCCGCCCGCCCCGCCCCCAGCGCCTCTTTCGCTTTCGGAGCTGCCGCCCCTGGCCAGCTCCAAGCGACCTTTACCCGCTGCTTCCTGCACCCCCCCCCACGGCGCTGCCCCGCCGGCCCCCCACCTCCATCGCCCCGATCTCCCCTGATCCTCTCCGATCCCCCCGTTAGAACCGGGAGGAGACCCCCGGGACCGAACCCGTGAGCGCGACCCCCCCCGCGCCACGGGGCCTGGTGGGGGCGGGACCCCCCGGGGCGGCTCGGGGTGAGTTCTGGGGGGGTTGTGGGGATTTCCCGGGGTCCGCAGCCGCCCTCGGACCCCCGGGCCTGCCCCGGGCCTGCCCCGCCCGCGCCCCCCGCCGGCACCTGCGCCGCGTCCGCCGTCCGTGCCAGGCCGCGAGCTCTGCGCCACGCCCCTGGCGCTCATTGGCTGAAACCCCACGTAGTCCCGCCTCCCGCCTCATTCCATTGGCTCTCGTCAGCTCCCGGGGCGGGGCTCGTCTCCAGCCGCCGTCACGGCCCGGGCCGCGCCCGAGCGCCGCCGTTGGACGAGCAGCGCCCGCCCCCGCGCGCGCTGGCGGCGCTGATTGGTCAGCGTAGGCGGAGCCCAGCCAATCGGAGCGTCCCGCTCGCTGTCGGCCTTCGGGCGCCCTCCGGTGGCTCCGCTGCCCTGAAGTGCGCCCCCTGGTGGCGCCGCCGGGACGTGCAGCGTTGGGCGGGACCGGGCGGGGCGGGCGGGGCGGCACCGGGAGGCGGTGGCAGCGCCGGACACGACGGGCTGAACCTCCCCCACCGCCCCCCGGTGCCTGGGCCGGGGATGGGGAACGTGGAGAGCGCGGACGGGGAGGCGCTGCCCCGGGGCCCGGGAACGTCGGCGGCCCCGGGGGGAGCCGGACTGTTCGCCCCGGGCAAGATGCCGATGCCGGAGCCCTGCGAGCTGGAGGAGCGCTTCGCCTTGGTGCTGGTGAGAGGCCGCGCTCCCCAGTTCTCGGTGCTCACCCTCCGTTCCCGATGTGCCCCCTCGGTGCGCTTTGCCTGTTCGCTCCGCCAGTGCTCCCGCTGAGCACCCCCCGGTTCATCCCCTCCCGGGACTCCTCCCGATGTGCTCTCCTGGACCAGTTGGCGGGCACCGGGCACCGCCGGGACGGCACTGCCGCCCGGAGCCACCGGGGGCGGGCGGGGAGCGCCGGTGCCCGCGGGGATGGGCAGTGGCCGCGGGGCCGCGGGGAACACCCCGCCCGGGACAGCCCCGGGGGTGACGCCACTCCCGGTGCCACCGCGGGGGCCCCTGAGGCCCGGGGACTTTGTAAGCCAGGAAAGTCCTGTCGGGGCAACGCGCGGGGCTGGAATTGGGGTTCTCCGTGGGTGCGGGGGACCGCAGGGCTGGGATTCCCCGCTGGGTGTGAGGATTCCCGGTTTCCTGGTGGATGCAGTGGTTCCCGGTGGGCGCGGGTGCCCTGCGCGATCTCCGGTCCGCTGTCACAGCCGGGGCGGTGGCCACCCCGGTGCCACCGCGGCCCCGGGACGTGGCTCAGCAGTGCCCCCGGGACCACCAACACCGCGGAGGCGACCCACTGGCGCTTGGGTCGCCCACGAGCCGTCCCGGTGGCCCCTCGGCGGCGCCGGCTTTGTTCGGGGGAGGGGGGTACCTCGCGGACACCACGGCTGGGTGACACCGGTGGCCCCCAGCCCCCGGCAACCGGCCCCGCCATCCCGGTGGGAGCCGCCGCCAGCGGAAGCCGCAGTCGGGCAGGAAATGCCGAGTGTGGTCCCGCGGGGCTCTGAAAGCCGAAATCGGGGGCAACGGGGGGCACCGGCACCCCCGACGGGGACGCGTCCCGCCGGTGACGAGCGGCTCCCGCCCGCGGCGGCGCTGCCCGTCCCGCATCCCACGCGGGGCGGATGCGGCCGCCGGTCTCCGCGGGGCCTGTGGCGGGGGGACACGTCCTGCCGGGCGACACCGCTGCCGGAGGGGTCAGTTTGCAGGGTGGCGGCACCAGCCCCTCCCCAAAATGTCCCCGCGGCCGTCGGCAGAGCCCGGTGCCGTCCCGGCTGCTGCCGGGGGTGGAAAATATTCCATCATGTGATAGAGCTCCGGCGGCACCCGGAGGCGAGGATCCGCCCCGGAGCCCCCCAGCCCCGGGGCGGGCTCCAGCCCCGGTACCGCCGTTTCCCGGTGGGATTCAGCCCCGGGATAGCCATGGGGACTCCCGGTGGGGCCGACGGCGAAGGAAGTGCCCGGCCGGGAGCGGCCGCGCTCCCACCACAAAGGCAGGAAACGAAGCGGCGGGAACGCCGGGACGGGCGGCTGCGCTTCAAAGCCCCCCGCGAGTGCCCCTCGACCCACCCGGGGTCTCTGTGCGTCCTTTCCGCCTCTGTTCTCGGGATTTTACTGGTGGCCACGGGGGAATAACCGCAGCCCTCTGGGGAGGGGATGGTGCCCCTTTGGGGGGCAGTTTTGGTGGCTCCATGCTGGTGGTCAGACCCGTGGGAATCTGCGTGTCCCGCGGGATCCCTTGCCCAGGGGTGCTTGGCCTGGCCCAGGGTCTGTCGCGGTTTCCTGCGGCTCCGTGGGATCGGGATGAGCAGGGGAGGGCTAACTTTAGCTGACTTGGGGTGGGTGGAGCAGCCGTGGTGATGGCTCCTGTTAATGGGGCTACCCGGAGCTGCGTCACTGGGGTGGCATCTCCCACCAGGGTGGCATCACCTAGTGCCATGGCATCTCCCACTAAGGTGACATCTCCCACCTGGGTTGGCATCTCTCCCTGGGGTGGCATTGCCCACCAGGGCAGTCCCATGACCCTCTGGCATCAGTGGTGCCCACTGTGGCACCCCATTTGTCCTGTGCCATCCCGCACTGAGGATCCTGGGGCCCCCTCATGTCTCTTCCCAGTGACCCTGGGCCAGCACCGGAGCCTGGCCTTGTGCCTGGTGTCCGAGTGAGCAGACACCTGTGCTGGGACTTGTGCCTGGTGTCCCAGTGAGCAGCCACCGGTGCCGGGTCTCATGTCCGGTGTCCTGGGGAGCTGGCACCGGTGCCTGGCCTCGTGCCGCGGTCAGGAGCGGAGGCTGCGGTTTGTCTCTCGGAAGCGGGTGCAGACAGGAAGGATGCGTCAGGGATGGGGAGATTTGGTGCCACTGGTGGCTGGCATGTGGCCCCAGTGGCACTGCTGGGCCCGTGCCACATCTGTGCCTGCTGGTGCATCCAGGACTCTGGCTACGTCATGGGTCAGGGTGCCCTTAGAGGGGACCCTGGCTGTGCTGTGGGTGCTTTTTGGGGTGACCAAGGCTGTGCCATGGATCTGGGTGCCCCTTGGGGGGCACTGTCGCCATGTCCCCCAGGGTGACACCCCCTCATCTGTCCCCAGAGCTCCATGAACCTGCCCCCGGACAAAGCCCGGCTCCTGCGCCAGTACGACAATGAGAAGAAGTGGGACCTCATCTGTGACCAGGTGGGGGCTGGTGGTCCCTGGGGGTTCTGGGGAGGGGACTGTGCTGCTGTCCCAGTGTCACCAACACCCTTCTGTCCCCCCCAGGAGCGGTTCCAGGTGAAGAGCCCACCCCATGCCTACATCCAGAAGCTGCGCAGCTTCCTGGAGCCGGGTGTCACACGGAAGGTGAGGGGCTGGGGTGTTTGGGGGAGCCTTAGGGGATTTGGGGAGTCTGGGGGAGCACGGCTCAGCCTTGCTCTGCCCCCAGAAGTTCAGGAGGAGGGTGCAGGAGTCGACCAAGGTGCTGCGTGAGCTGGAGATCAGCCTGAGGACAAACCACATTGGGTGAGTGTGGGGTCCTGGGGAGGAGTTAGGGGGTCTCAGGGAGGGGTTGTGGAGTCCAGGCTGGGGGTGCAGGGCCGTGGAGAGGGGTGCAGAGTTCCGGATGGGGTGTGGGGTCCCGGGGGGACTGCGGGGTCCTGTCACCAGCCCCACACAGCTGCAGGGGAAGCCGGAGGCGCTGCAGGAACTGGGCCGGTTCCTGCCCGGGCCCGCGGGCAGGTCCCGGGGGCGGATGCCGGGGCGGATGGGCCGGCGATGACGCCCTGAACGAGGCAGCGTGGCCAGATCCTGGCCGGCTCCTCCCGACCAACCGGAGGGCTCGGTCGGCACCATCCCCGAGCCGGTGACACTCCGACCCGCGCCGGGATGCCCCGGAGCTGCGCGGGGCGTCAGGCGGGACGGGTGCCCGACCCGGGGGTGTTGGGGGACGTCAGCGGCGGGTGCCCAGTGGCACAGTCGTGTCCGGGGAGGCTCGGTCGTGCCCGGGGCGGCTCGTGCGCGTGCCGGCTGTTCCCCGCCGCCGGCCCCGCTCGTCCCTGCCCACGGACCCAAAATAGCAGCAGCCGGAGACAGGAAACGGGCTGAGGCGAGGGGCTGGCGGCGGCAGGAAAGGGGCGGCCGCGGCCCCCGTGGCTCCCTGACGCACGGCTGTGGGCAGGTCTGGGGACCCCCAGTGCTCCCAATGCTCCTGGGTGAATCCCCCACCCCGTGCAGCCCACTCCGTGCACCCTCACCCCACTTGCCCCCCTCCTTGCCCCTGGGCACAGAACCTCACCAGTGCACCCCAACACCCTCCCAAGGGTCGGGGTGTCCCGAATCCCCTCCTTTCCCCGCGAGGTTCCCAGGGTGGGGGTGGGGGTGCAGCCCCAGCACCCACCTCCGTTTCCCGCCCACACCAAGCCCTCCCTGCCCTGCACTCCTCAGATAACCCCGCGCTGGCGCTGGCATCGGTGATAGTGGAGGGGCTGCAACCACCACTGCAGCCTCGGGGTGCCCCCCTCCCCCGTCCCCTCACCGTTCCTGTGCCAGGCCAGGGGGCTGCATGGTGGAGAGGGTTGTGCTGGGGGGATCCCCGGCTCCTGCAGGCTCTGATGGGTACCCGGTGCCGCAGGTGGGTGCGGGAGTTCCTCAATGACGAGAACAAGGGGCTGGACGTGCTGGTGAACTACCTGTCCTTCGCCCAGTGGGCCGTCATGTGAGTGGGGTCGGGGGGGTCCCTGGGGTGAGGGGGAACCCAGGCAGTCCTTGGGGAGTGTGGAGGTTCCTGGTGGCCGTGGCAGCTCCCTGCTGCCGACGCCTGATACTGCTCGGTCCCTTATCATCCCTAAGGCAGGGACCTGTCTGCACCAGGGTTCTGAGGGACGCGGGATTTTCAGACCCTTCCTGCCTGCTCTGGGGATCCCAGAGTTGCTCTCCTGCCTCTCCCCACCCCGCAACCACCCACTTGCCACCTGCCTCAGTGCTTGCATCTGTGCTGGAACCGTGTGCCCCCTGCCAGAGCCGTTTGCCCCTGCCAGAGCCATGTGCCCCCCGCCAAAGCAGTGTGCCCCCTGCTACGCGCGTGTCCCCCCATCAGGTTGGATTTTGAGGGCCTGGAAGGCGGCGAGGACGGCGCACTGGAGAAGCTGCGTGCCTGGAGCAGGTCCATCGAGGATCTGCAGCACCCCAGCGCCCTGCCCGCCCCCTTCACCAGCAGCCTGGCCCGCTCTGCCCGCCAGACCGCCCTACGGTACGTGCCCGGGGGGATGTCCCACTGTGGGGGGACGTCCTGCCGTGGTGGTACGTCCTGCTTCAGGGCTCTGGCTGGCCACGGCGCTGCCGCTTGCTGCCCGCTGTGCTGTGTGCCATGGTGTGTGCCGTGCTGTGTGCCGTGCCAAGCACTGCCCTGCCGTGGCTTGTGCCATCGTGCCCGGTGCCACTCACCGCCCTGTCCTGTGCCGTGCACATCACCTGCACGGCACAAATGCAGTGCCTGGAGCTCAGGCTGTGCCTCGCCCGTGCCGTGGCTGTGCCGTGGCATGTGCCACGCGTGCCACGTCCCGTTCTGCCTCTTGCGCCGCGTCCGCCCCGCCGGCCCGCGCAGCCCCGGATCTGCCGTCACTGTCTCGCCATTGCCGTCCTGCCTGTCCTCTGCGCCCCGCGGCTCCGCTCACCCCTGCTCTGGCTCTGTCCCCGCGCCCCGGGGTAATGCACCCCATCTCTGCTTCCAGGGCCGGGGTCCCCCTCTCTGGCTGTGCTCTCTCTCTCTCTCCTCCGTGCCCACCTCGCCGCTCGCCCGCCCGCCGGGTAAGTACCGGCTGCCCGGGGCCAGCCCAGTGCTCGCGGTGGCTTCGCTCCGCGTCTGCAGACTCTGTCCCTGTCGCCCTCCGACCGCTTCTCTCTGCCTTTGCCCCTCCGAAATCCCGGCTGTCCCCACGCTGTCCCCACGCTGTCCCTCGGTTCCCCACCACTGGTGCAGTGCCGGCGGGTGATGGTCCCGCTCACTGTGTGCCCTATCCCGCAGCTATGGGACGCTGCCCAGCCGCAGGGCACTGAAGAACTCGCGCCTGGTGAGCCAGAAGGATGACGTCCACCTCTGCATCATGTGTCTTCGGGCCATTATGAACTACCAGGTACTGGCACCCCACAGTGGGGACATTGCTATCACCACTGCTACCACAGCTGACACGGTTTTTGCTCCGTCACCACAGTACGGCTTCAACCTGGTCATGTCTCACCCACACGCTGTCAATGAGATCGCCCTGAGCCTCAATAACAAGAACCCGAGGTAAGGGAGGGTCTGGCAGGGTGGCACAGGGGTCCTGGAGCTGGCTGGGGGGTGATACTGGTGCTGATGGTGACACTGTGACCAGGATGAAGGCGCTGGTGCTGGAGCTGCTGGCGGCTGTCTGCCTGGTGAGGGGTGGCCATGAGATCATCCTCGCAGCCTTCGACAATTTCAAGGAGGTACAAGGGGAGTGGGAACAGCAGGTCTGGGCTGGGATGGGGGGAGTGTGGGGAGACAGGGCCAGGCTGGGATGGGGGTGGACCAGGGGGAAACAGGAACAGCTTCAGATGGGGGGAATGTGGCACCAGAATGTGGGCCTGAGGAGCAGGGCCCCAGGAATGGAGGAACTGGAGACCCCAGGACCAATCTGGGATGAGGGAAACCCCAAGAGAAGGCTGGGATGGGGGCACCACAGTCCCCAGGACCAGGCTGGGATGGGGAGTCTGGAGTGCAGGGGATGGAGGGATCAGGGAAGATGAGGAATGGGGGGTCTGGGAGCACCAGGACCAGACTGGGATTAGGGAAATGGAGTCCAGGAGATGGGGAGGGGGATCAGTGACTGTGGGGGCCACGCCAGGTTAACCCCATTTCTGCCTGCTCAAGGTGTGCAAGGAGAAGCACCGCTTTGAGCGGCTGATGGAATACTTCCGCAACGAGGACAGCAGCATTGACTTCATGGTGGGACACCTTGTCCTGGGGGACAGGGAGGCTCTTTGGGGGGCAGCAGAACTCCTGGTGACACCAGCCCTGCCTGCAGGTGGCCTGCATGCAGTTCATCAATATTGTGGTCCACTCGGTGGAGGACATGAACTTCCGCGTCCATCTCCAGTACGAGTTCACCAAACTGGGGCTGGAGGAGTTCCTGCAGGTACGGGGGTTCGAGGGCCAGGGGAACTGTGTTGGGGGGGCCCTCCCATCCTTGACGTTGCCTTCGTGCCCACAGAAGTCGAGGCACACGGAGAGCGAGAAGCTGCAGGTGCAGATCCAGGCGTACCTGGACAATGTCTTCGACGTGGGGGGCCTGCTGGAGGATGCTGAGACCAAGAATGTGGCCCTGGAGAAGGTGGAGGAGCTGGAGGAGCACCTGTCCCATGTATGTGAGCACGGGGGGATGTGGGGACGTTCCTTGCTGGGTCCTGGGGAGATCAGTGGTGACACCAGGGGGGTCCCTGAGTTGNCCCGCGCCCCCACTCCCAGGTGAGGAGGGGAAGCCCCCGGGGCACCCAAAACTAGGGCTTCTCAGAGCTGGGTGTCCCCAGGGGTGGGAGGGCTCTCAGAAGGGGTGGTCCCTGGTGCTAGGCCACTCCCGAGGTTGGGCAGTCCCCAGAACTGGGGTCTCACCCTCTGATGGCTTCACAGGGAAATGTCCCCCGGCCCCGCCGCTGCCCGGGGCTTCACCCTCCATTGCACTCACCGTTGGGCTCTCAGGTACGTGGGGATGAGGGGGGACCACNTCGAGGGCCAGGGGAACTGTGTTGGGGGGGCCCTCCCATCCTTGACGTTGCCTTCGTGCCCACAGAAGTCGAGGCACACGGAGAGCGAGAAGCTGCAGGTGCAGATCCAGGCGTACCTGGACAATGTCTTCGACGTGGGGGGCCTGCTGGAGGATGCTGAGACCAAGAATGTGGCCCTGGAGAAGGTGGAGGAGCTGGAGGAGCACCTGTCCCATGTATGTGAGCACGGGGGGATGTGGGGACGTTCCTTGCTGGGTCCTGGGGAGATCAGTGGTGACACCAGGGGGGTCCCTGAGTTGCTGTCACAGCTGTGTCCCCCTCCCCAGCTAACAGAGAAGCTGCTGGACCTGGAGAACGAGAACATGATGCGGGTGGCGGAGCTGGAGAAGCAGCTGCTGCAGCGAGAGAAGGAGCTGGAGGTGGTCAAGGTGTGCTGGGGGGGCCGTAGGGGCTGTAGGGAGCGGGGAAGGGTCCCGACCCCCCTGGGCTGACGCTCGCTGTCCGCAGGAGACCTACGAGCACACGAGCCACCAGGTGCACACGCTGCGCAGGATGATCAAGGAGAAGGACGAGGCTTTCCGGCGGCACTACGGTTCTGAGCCGCCCCCTCTTCCCAGCGTCGAGCCACCGCCTCCCCAGCCGGAGCCCTTGGAGGAGACCCTGCGACTCCCGGTGNGGTTGGGCAGTCCCCAGAACTGGGGTCTCACCCTCTGATGGCTTCACAGGGAAATGTCCCCCGGCCCCGCCGCTGCCCGGGGCTTCACCCTCCATTGCACTCACCGTTGGGCTCTCAGGTACGTGGGGATGAGGGGGGACCACGGGACGGGGACAGGGGACGGGGAGGGTGTGGGCACTCTAAGGACAGAGAACAGGGAGGATGTGGGGACTGGCACAGTGCAGGACAGTGGGACAGGAAGGGTGTGGGGACCATGGAGACAGGGATAGTGTAGGGACTGTGAGGACAGGAAGGACATGGGAACTGTGGGGACAGGGACAAGGGACAGGGAAGGGTGGTTCCAGGCACCAGGGCGCTGGGGTTGCAGTCCTCAAGAAACACCCACTCAGGGACCAGGGGTTGGCTTAGGGTGGGCACAGGACATGTCCCCGTGCCCCAGGGGTGCTGAGCTGGCTCCCACCCTGCTGGCAGCTATCCGGATCAAGAAGCCCATCAAGACCAAATTCCGGTTGCCGGTGTTCAACTGGACAGCGCTGAAGCCCAGCCAGATCAGCGGGACGGTGTTCAGCGAGCTGGACGACGAGCGTGTGCTGGAGGTGAGCCCAGGTCCCCTCCCCACCTGGGCACCCCCACCCCCACTTCTGACCCCCCTCGACCCGCCAGGACCTGGACCTGGAGCGCTTCGAGGAGCTGTTCAAGACCAAGGCGCAGGGCCCGGCACTGGACCTGGTGTGTGCCAAGAGCAAGGCGGCGCAGAAAGTGGCCACCAAAGTGACGCTGCTGGAGGCCAACCGTGCCAAGAACTTGGCCATCACCCTGCGCAAGGCCGGGCGCAGCGCCGACGAGATCTGCCGGGCCATCCACACGTACGGCCCCGCACTGGGAGGGTCTGGTGGGGAGCCAGGAATGGGGCAGGGAGGGTCAGGAATGGGGTGCAGGGGTAGACAGGGTTCAAGGGGACTGGTGGTGGTGCAAGGAGGTTGGTTGGGGTGCAGGGGGTCCAGGCAAGGTGTAGAGGGGTTAGTTGGGGTGCAGAGGGCTTGGACAGTGGACAGGTGGTCTGGCTGAGGTTGTACTGGCTCAGAGTGCAGGGGGGTCTGGATGGGGTGCAGGGGTTTCAGGCAGGGTACAGGGCCTTGGCTGGGGTGCAGTGGGAACAGCTGGGACACAGGGGAGCCAGTTGGGGTGCAGAGGGACCAGGTGGGGTTCAGGGGGACTGGCTGGGTTGCGGAGGGTTTGGCTGAGGGGCAAGTGGTCTGGTTGGGGTTCAGGGGAGCCAGACATGGTACAGGGGCACTAGTTGGGGTGCAGGAGGGCTTGTTGGGGTCCAGAGGGTGCAGGCAGGGTGCAGCAGGCCTGGTTGGGATGCAGGAGGGACAGGCAGGGTTCAAGAGGCCTGGCTGGGGTGCAGATGGTTTGGCTGGGGGGGAGGGTGGCTGCCTGGGAGTCAGGGGATCTAGGCAGAGTACAGGGCGTCTTGGCAGACGTGCAGCGGGAGTTGTTTGCGGTTCAGGGGTGCCAGGCAGGGTGCAGAGAGACTGTCTAGAATGCAGAGGGGCTTGTTGGGCTGCAGGGAGTCTGGCCAGGGGCAAGAGCGTTGAAGGGGGATCAACAGAAGAGCCAGGCAAGATGTAGAAGGGCTTGTTGGGATGCAGAGGACTCGGCTGGGGGGCATGTGGTCTGATTGGGGTTCAGGAGGTCCAGGCAGGGTTCAGAGGTTCAAGCAGGGTGCAAGGGCTCTGGCTGTGGTTCAGGGTGGCCAAGCAGGTTGCAGGGAGCCAGGATGGGATCCAGGGTTCCCAGACTGGGCACCACTGGGAGCTGCTCCCCAACACTGCGGTGCGGGGCAGGTTTGACCTGGCGACGCTGCCGGTGGATTTTGTGGAGTGCCTGATGCGGTTCCTGCCCACGGAGGCGGAGGCGAAGGCGCTGCGTCAGTACGAGCGCGAGCGGAAGCCGCTGGAGGAGCTGGCGGACGAGGACCGGTTCATGCTGCAGTTCAGCAAGGTGGAGCGGCTGCCGCAGCGCATGGCTATCATGGCCTTCCTCGGCAACTTCGCCGAGAACATCCAGATGCTGACGCCGGTACGGAGCTGGGGAGGGGGATACCGGACCTGCCGGGGGGGTCTCTGCACCCTGAACCCCAGCTGAGAGCCCTGTTCTGTCCCCCTGCAGCAGCTCAATGCCATCATTGCAGCCTCGGCCTCTGTCAAGTCGTCCCAGAAGCTGAAGCACATGTTGGAGGTGGGGATGTGAGGACGGGCTGGGTGAGGGTCCTTCACTCCAGCCTCACCGTAGCTGTGTGACGGGGATCCTGTGGGGGTCTTGCTCCCTCCTGACCCTCCAATCCCACTGCTTTGCCCCTGCAGATCATCTTGGCGTTGGGCAACTACATGAACAGCAGCAAACGCGGTGCAGTCTACGGGTTCAAATTGCAGAGCCTGGACCTGGTGGGCAGCCCCTCCTCAGCTCCCTGGGAGCCCGAGGTTCTCATCCCACAGCCCTGACCCCCTCCCCACATCCTCCTGCAGCTCCTGGACACCAAGTCAACAGACAGGAAGATGACGCTGCTGCACTTCATCGCGCTGACGGTGCGGGAGAAGTACCCAGAGCTGGCGACCTTCTGGCAGGAGCTGCACTTTGTAGAGAAGGCTGCGGCAGGTGCCCCTCAACCCACGGCCCCACCTCGCTGTCCCGGCCCCACGCAGCCGCTGACCCATCCCGTGTCCCTGCAGTGTCCCTGGAGAACGTGCTGCTGGATGTGAAGGAGCTGGGCCGGGGGATGGAGCTGCTGCGGCGGGAGTGTGGGCAGCACGAGAGCGCGGTGCTGCGCGGCTTCCTGGGCGGCAGCGAGGGGCAGCTCGAGCGGCTGCAGCGCGACGCGCGCACGGCCGAGGTGAGGGCGGCTCACACCCCGCCTGGCACCAACCACAGGCACACCTGCTCAGCCACACCTTGCTCTGCACACTTCTCATGTGCAGCTGGTCACCCACACCTTGCTCTGCGCGCTCCTCTTGCACTCCTGCTTTCCTTTGCATGCTCTGTGTCGTTCCTCATCATCCACACCTTGCTCTATGCATTCTTTGTGCAGACATGCACATCCACAACTTGCTTTGCACACACTCCTCATGCACATCTGCTCATCTACACCTTGCCTTGCATGCTCCTTGTGCACATCTGGGTACTCTCCTGGCTCTGCATGCTCCCGTGCACTGCTGCTTTCTTTTGCATGTTCCTTTTGAATGCCTTGTCATCCACACCTTGCTCTGCATGCTTTTTGTGCACATTTGCTCATCCACACCTTGCCTTGCATGCTCCTTGTGCACATCTGGTTCCACTCTGGCTCTGCACACTTCTCGTGCACATCTGGTCCCCCACACCTTGCTCTGCGTGGCTCTTGTGCACTCCTGCCTTCCTTTGCATTCTCCACGTGCATTCCTTGTGACACACACCTTGCTCTGCACACTCCTTGTGCACCCCTGCCCTGCTTTGCCCACATGTGATGTCCTGTGCCGGACACTGCCCGTCCCTGACCACTGGTCCTGTGCCAGGACGCCTACAACACTGTGGTGCGGTATTTCGGCGAGAGCCCCAAGACGACCCCCCCGTCCGTCTTCTTCCCGGTCTTTGTCCGATTCATCCACTCTTACAAGGTGAGGTGGGGCTGGGAGGGGATACACTGCAGGTGACTCACACCACAGTGGGGAAAGCTGACGCCCCCCTACCTCTGTGCCCTGGCAGGATGCGGAGCAGGAAAACGAGACACGGAAGAAGCAGGAGGAGGTGATGCGGGAGAAGCTGCTGGCACAGGAGGCTAAAAAGCAGGAGAAGGTTAGTGGAGGCAGGCATGAGGTGGGCTGGGGAGCCGGGGGCATGGAGGGGACCCCTGTGTCCCTAACCTGAGCCCCCCGTGCCTCCCTCGCAGCGGAACAAGTGGCAGCAGCAGGAGCTGATCGCGGAGCTGCGGCGGCGCCAGGCCAAGGACCACAGGCCCATGTACGAGGGCAAGGATGGCACCATCGAGGACATCATCACTGGTACGGCCCCCTCGGCCCCTAGCCCCCTGCCCTGGCCCTGGTGGCCATGGGGGCTGACATATCCCTGTCGCCCCCGTTCCCTGCCCGTGCCCCCGCAGCGCTGAAGAGCGTCCCCTTCACTGCCCGCACGGCCAAGCGGGGCTCCCGCTTCTTCTGCGACCCGTCCCACCACGACGAGTCCAGCTGTTAAGACCCCAGGTACCACCTGCATGCCTGGATCCCCTTGGATCCCACCTGGATGCCCCTGGGTTCCCCCTGACCCCGCATGCCCCCTTCTGCACGCTCCCTCCCTGCATGTTGTCACCTCATGGTGTCTGGTGTGCCCTGGTCCTTTGGATCGGGGCAGGCAAGGCTGGATCCCAGCACAGGATCCCAGAAGAGCTGGATCCTGGCACAGGATCCTACTGCAAGGCTGAGTCTCAGCACTGGATCCTAGTTCAAGGCTGGATCCCAGCACAGGATCCTGGTGCAAGCCTGGATTCCAGCACTGGATCCCAGCATAAGGCTGGATCTGTGTGCAAGGCCAGGTCCTGGCCCTGGATCCCAGTGAAATGTTGCTACCTGGCACGGAGTCCTGGCACAGGATTCCAGTCCAGGATCTCAGTACAAGGCTGGGCCCTGGCACAGGATTCCAGTTCGATGCTGGTACCCAGCACAAAGTCCTGGCACAGGATCCCAGCACTGGATTCTGGAGCAAGGGTGGGTTCCAGCACAGATCCCACTGCAATATTGGATCCCAGAATGGGGTCTTAGTGCATCACTGGATCCCAGGGCAGGATGCCAGTGCACTACTGGGTCTCAAGATGGGATCCCAGCACAATACTGGATCCCAGGCTGGGTTCCCAGTACACTACTGGGTTCTGTGCAGGGTCCCAGTGCAAAACTGGATGCCAGGGTATGGTCCCAGTGTCCTCCTGGAGCCCAGAGTGCAAATCCCAGTGCATTACTGGGTCCTAGCCCAGCACCTGGAGGACTCACCCTCTGCTGCCTGTACTCTGGGGGGGTGACCTGGGCACCCCCTCAGGCCAGGCCAGGTGTCCCTGGCTCTGTCCCTGACTGTCCCTTCCATCCCACAGCCCGAAGGTGGATCCGCCTGTAGCCAAGCAAGGCTGAGGAGCCCGACGGGGGGGCAGGCGAGGACTGAGGCTGCCTCAGTTTCCTCTCCTCACCCCCTCTGCCCCCCAGGTGCCCAGAGAGGCTCTGTCCTGCCCTGACACCATGTGGGAACAGCGCCAAAATGTCCTTGTGCCACCATCCTCACGGGTGACATCCCTGTGCCCAGGGAGACCATGCACCCAGACCACCCCCTGCCCACCCAAGCAGAGGCCAAATCCATCTGTGGTGGGGCCCCAGCATCAGGAGCTGACCCGTGGGGTGCCCCCTCCTCGTCAGGGCCCCTTGTCCACAGGGGGCTGTCTGCCTCAGAGCCCCCACCCCCACTACAGGGACCAGAGGAACCCCTCCACCCTGCGCTCGACACTTTGACCACTGATGTGAACACTAAGTGCCAAAAAAAAGGGACCAAAGCCAGGCTGGGGGAGCACCGGGAGAGGGGCAGGATGGTGCCCCCCACCCCAGGACCCCCCTGCCCATCCCCCTGCAGTGACTTTTTGTACATGTGAAATATATGGAGTCTTTTACATGGCCAGTGCCTGATTTGGGGGAGCATGGTGGGGGCACAGAAGCAGCCCTGGAGTCTGGGGAGCCTCCCCAGGCCAGAGGTCCTGTGTCTGGTGAGGCAGGGAGGGGGCACAGAGATGTGCAGGGACCAGACATTTGGCAGGGCTTTGCAGTGCTGTTATTAAAGCTGTGGGATTAAGGAGAGGGGGGACCTGATTTGGGGAGGAATTGGGAGCCTCCTGCATCCCCAGCCCCACTCCAGTGTGGGGTGGTCCCAGTTGACCCCACTTTTGGCGGCTGTGGGGGACTGGGAACAGATTCGAGGCTGGGAGGGGCTGCAGGGAGAGCAGGATGAGGTCCCAAAGGGAGGGGCAGGATGGGGCCAGGAGGGCAGAAACGGCTTGTGGGGGTGGAATGCAGCCATGGGAGTGTGAGGGGCAGGGAGGGGCAGGATGTGACCCGACCCCCAGCAGCGGCACAAGGGCCTGGCCTCCCTCGCTTGAGCCCCACCAGCCCAGGGATTAGCCCTGAAACAGGGAATAAAAGTTTCCCCTAATCCTCTTGGGGGGATTACCAGCACTGCCGCGCCCAGGGTGGGATCTGGCCCGACCTCAGCTCCCCCAGTGCTGCCGCTGACCTGGGACCTTTTAATCCACCCGCACAAGGCCCCTGCTCCGTCCTGGGGGACACTCGGAGATGCTGTGGGCAAAGATGCTGCTGTCCAGCCGTGTCCATCCATATCCAGCCAAGTCCATCCACGCATCCATCCATGCATCCATCCATGCATCCATCATTCCATCTGCCGGGCTTAGGCTGGCAGTGACATCACCTGCCCTCAGTGACATCCAGCCACATTGAGTCCCCAGTGCTCAGGGCAGGATCCCAGTGCACATCCCGCTCTGTTCCCAAGGGTCACTGGAGATGCTGCAGGCAAGGACACTGCTGCCTGGCCATCCATGTCGATCCGTGTCCATCTGTCCATCCGTCCATCTGTCCATCCACTGGGCTCTGCTTGCCCGGTCCCTATATGCGCTGGGTGACATCTACCCACACAAGCCCCCAGTGCTGTCGCAGTCCCTCGGAGATGCTACGGGCAAGGACACTGCTGTCCATCCACATCCAGCCCTGCCCGGCCATCCACCTGTCCATCTGTCCATCCGCGAGGCTCCAGCCAGTCCCTACGTGCCCTCGGTGCCACCGTCAGGCTCGGACAGGCGTCGCTCGCCCTGGGCCGTGGGTGCCGCCAGGCTCTCAGCCTGCAGGAGCAGGTTGCAGCCCAGGAAGAGGATGGCAAAGGTGACGGCGAGGCAGAGCACCAGGACCACGGCGATCTGGGCAGCCTCGCTCACCCCCGTGTCCTCGCGGGTGGCGTTCATGTCCCCCTCCTCCTCCTCTTCTTCCTCCCGGGAGCCGAGTGTGGCGGTGACAGACGGGGAGGGTTTAAGTGATGTCAAGGACTGTCTTATCCCTCTCTCCCATGGCCCTCCTCACGCTCACTGGCTCTGGGTGCCCCCCCCCGGCAAGGGGCAGCAGCTTTGCTCCGCCCTGAAGCCCCCCCGGATGGGTGCAGAGTCCTGAAAGGAAGGGGAGTCACCCCAGCTCCCTCCCTGGGTGCCTTGGGGGGCAGCTGGGGCTGCCCAACTGCCCATTCTGCCTCTCCCCACTGCAGCCACTGAGCCCCATGGCACTGGGGTGCAATGAGGACCTCCAGCTCAGCCCCATGGCTCAGCTCAGCTCCACACCACTGTGGTCCCCATCTCAGCCCCATGGTATGAGTGTGCCATGGGGACCCCCAGATCACCCCCTTGGCTGAGGGGTCCCCCAGCTCAGCTTCACAGCACAGGGGTGCAATGGGGACCCACAGCTCAGCCCCTTGGTTTTGGATGTGATGGGGACCACCAGCTCAGCCTCAGCATCCACCTCCCCCCTCCCATGGCTCCCACAGCTAGGATGTGACCAGGCTCCATGTGAAAGCAGAAACATTTTATTTTTGGGGCAGCTCTGGTCCCCCAGGGACAGTGGTGACACCGGGGGACAGGTGGTGATAAGGGACACGGCCAGCACTGGCTGTGTGGCACCAAGTATGCTGCAGAGGGGTGGGGTTCAGGTGTCACCCTGACCCCCAGCACCCTCTGCCAGCCCCCAGCACCACTCGGAGCTGGTGCCATACATGCCCTGAGGACTCACCCCGGTCATCAGCCAGGCCGGAGCCACCGAGCCAGTTCTCCAGGATGGACAAAACCCCACGGCATAAACCAAGGAGCAGCAACCCTCAAATTACAGGCTAGGCCAAGCCAAGCTCCTCCCAGAGGCTTTCTAGAGGTGAAGGAGGGGATCCAAGCAGAGTCACTGTCCCAAAAGTGCCACGGCCCATGGTGACCCTGCCTGGGTGACACCAGCCCTACAGCGCCAGCGTGTCCTTGATGAGCCGGCGCATGGTGGTGGTGACTGAGGTGCCCAAGGAGTCTGTGATCTGGTAGGAGATCTTGTACAGGTAGGGCTGCACGTCCTTCAGGCTGGTGTCGAAGACGTTGTCCACCTCGGACTGGGTGGGCATCTTGGGCAGGTACTCGTGGCGGTTCATCACCTCCACGATGTTGATGATCTTCTCGCAGAGCTTCTCACCCACCTTCTCGCGGCAGATCTGCCGCTCCTGCTCGTTTGCCAGGTTCACCACATTCACCTTGATGGTCCAGAGCTCCCACAGGATGCACTCGTCTGAGAAGGGCCACCGTGACTTCTTCTTCTGGTAGAACTCCAAGGAGATCTGCCCCATCCCGTCGGAGCCGGAGCTGCACAGCGCATCCTGCGTGACAGCACGTGGTTCATGGGGGAGCAGGGACTGACTGACCCTTCCTCGGGCACATCCCACTGGGTTTTACAGCATCACAGAATATCCTGAGTTGGAAGTGATGCCCAAGGATCTTCCAGTCAAACTCCTGGCCCTGCACAGGACACCCCAACAATCCCACCCTGTGCCTGAGAGCATTGTCCAAACACTCCTTGAGCTCTGGCAGCCTTGAGGCCGTGACCAAATCCTGGGGGGCTGTTCCAGTGCCCAGTCACCCTATGGGGGAAGAACCTTTTCCCAATATCCAGCCTACCCCTTCTCTGACACAGCTCTAGCCGTTCCCTCGGGCCCTGTCACTCTCCCAGGGAGCAGAGATCGGAGCTGCCCTAGGGATGAAGCTGATGAGTCTCCTCCCAGTCTCCTCTCCTCCAGCTGAACAGATCTAATGCCCTCAGCTGCTCCTTGTGTGGCTTCCCCTTAATGCCTTTTATGCTCCCATTTTCACCCCCGCTGGTGCCCCTTTACCTTGAACTCCCTGACAGCCTTGCGGAGGGCCCGGTCGAGCTCCTCGGAGGAGACACGGACGTAGGCGAAGTCGATGAAGTCGCAGTCCACGTCCTGGGTGCCCACGGTGCCGATGGAGTAGGTGCCCTCCTTCTTGTAGTGGAACTTGCCGGTGCTGCGGTGCAGCAGGATGGTGTGGAGCACGGCCAGCATGGCCTCCTCCACCTGCCGCCCCTCCACCGACACCTCCAGCACCTCGGCGCGGCAGTTCATGGCAGGGCCGGCGCCGGAGGGGGCACAGCAGCGGCTGCTGAGGGGACAGGAGGGTGGGCAGGGGGTGTTGGTTGCAGCCTGGCTTTGGTGACAGCCCCTCTGCCAACCCCCTGCATGCTGGTGTTCCCACACAGGGACCTGGTGTGGCCCTCCTGGTAATCCACAGAAACCCAGATGTCCTGATTTGAGTCTCCCACATGCCCCAAGGATCCAGGCACCCTTGGTATAGGCCCCACCATGGCCCCACAGAGACCCAGATGTCCTGATTTCAGTCCCTCACATCCCACAGATATGGACCCTCCCACACATTGCCCAGAAGCTCAGGGAGGGTCCAGGTCTGGATGCCCCACAGGGACCCAGGTGTCCCAGGATGTGCGGGGCTCCTCCACAAGGTCCCAAATATCCCAGTCTGGTCTCCTCACACCCCAGGGCGGTGTCTCAGTGCGTGCCTGCCCACCTCACAAGGGCCCCGTGGTACAGGCCACTCAATATCTCACAGGGACCCAGACGTCCTGGCTTGAGCCTCTAATAACCCAAAGAAACGCGGGTGTCCTGATCTGGTCCCCTCACACCCCAGGGAGGTGTCCCAGCCTGGCTCCCCTGCCAGCACACAGGGACGCCAGGAGTGCTGGTACGGGCTCTGCAATACCCCAGAAGGACCCAAATGTCTTGGTCAGGTCCCCTCAGCGATTCAGTTCCCCAGAGGGACCCGGGTGTCCCGGTATGGGCCCACCCCCACCTCACAGGGGCCCGGGGGCTCCCGGTTGGGTCCCCCCAATACACCACGCAGGTCCAGACGTCCCGGCCCGAGCCCACCTCAGTCTCCCACGGAGCGCCTCAGGTTCCCTCCAGACCTGAGACCCCGGATCCCTCTCGCTCCTGGGGCCCCCTCACCCCCGGTCCCGGCCCCAGCCCCGGTCCCCACTCACCGCCCGGGCCCGACCATCTGACGGCACGAAGGGAAGTGGATCATCCCATTTGCACGGGGGGGATTAGGACACACCACCGGCCACCGTAGCGGCCGTTTCGGCCATGGCCACCGTGTTTCATCACTCTGAACTTGATTTCGGTACCATTTTGCCTCTTCGGTGCCGTTCCCGGCCGCGGGGCGGCGCCGGGGGTGGAATCGCCGTTCCGGGTCTGCGGATTCCCCTCTCCCCGGCTTGGTTCGCTCCCAGGGGCCGTAGAGCTGCAATGCCGCAGCCCAGAGCGGCTCACCGGCTCCATTGCGCCCCCCGTGCTGGAGGCTCCGCCGCGGTACTGCAGCGGGGCGGGCGGGGCGGTGTCCCCCGCTGACCCCTGCGGGGACAAGGAGACAACTGGGGGGACACGCGTGGGGACACGGGCCACAGAGGCACGGACGGGGGCTATGGGGACACAGGGGCACGGGGGACACCTGACTGGGGGACAGAAGGGACACAGGATATGGGACAGCAGGGCCATGGGGAAATACGGAAGGAGGGGACACAGGGACAGATGGACACAAGGGACAGCATGACACAGGGATATGGGGACACGTGGCGCAGGGGATGCTGGATAAAGGGACATGAAGACTAGGGGGACAAAGGGACAGTGAGGACATGGGGATATGGATGGATAGGGGGACACATGGATATGGGGACACGGGGCACAGGGTGTAGTGGAAGCAGGGATGTGGGGACTTGGCGGACACAGGAACGGGGGATGGATGGACATGGGGACAAGGGGCACAGGGGATACTGAAAACAGACCTGGGAACATGAGGGATATGGGGACAGGGGAATAGATGGATGGATGGACATGAGAGACACAGGGACAGTGGGATGGATGGACATGGGGACAGAGGGATGCATGGATGGACAGACATGGGGGACACAGGGAATGGGGACATGTGGATTTGGGGCACTGATCGGCCATGCTGCCATGGGGACACATGGCTTGGTGTAAGTAGCAGCAGGAATGTGGCCGTGGCGTGTCACTGTGGCCGGGCACACACCGAGACAGCCATGTCTGTGCCGTGCAGCTCCGGGACCGCCGGCGTGACCGGAGCTCTCCACGGAGCTGCTTTTACTTTGCCCTGCAGGTACCGTCCCCGTCCCTACTGCAGCAGCCCCTGCCAAGGGAACGGGCACAGAGATGGGGACAAGAGGTCAGCCCTGAGCCGTGGGGAGGGGACAGAAACCTGAGGCACGACCGGAGCAGAGCCGTGCCGTGCCGAGCTGTGCCGTGCCGGTTGCCAACCCCGAGCCCCCCGTGCCCACTCTGTGCAGCTCCGCTGTTCCCCACCCTGACTCCCGTTCGCGGCCCCGCCGTGCGTCAGCGCTGTCCCCATGGCGGGGGCGGCGACGGGGGGGGACAGAGGGACCCTTGTTTTGTGTCCCTGCGGGGCGCCCGCGGCCCCGCGCCTCAATGTGGCCCTTGTTCCGCACCGGCCCTGGGTATCCCCGTTAACTTTTGCTCCGGGGCCAGGCTGTCCCCAGCAGGAGGAAGGGGACAAGCCGGGGGACACATCAGCCGAGCGCGTCACCCCCCCTGCCTTGGAACCCCCGGCTCTGTCCCCAGCTCCTGGGATCGGGACATCAAACGCCATCACCCCCCCGCCAGGGCTGATCCTGCCAATGGCCACGTCCCCAGGAACACGAGCGGGGGACACGGTCACGCTTCTCGGTTATTTTGGGGAGGATAAATCAGGCAGGCGACAGGTGCGGGGCAGAGGCAGCCACCGCCGCGGGGGTGAGTGACGGTTCAAGGGCAGCGGCGTGGGCAACGTGCTCCGGCGTCCCGGCTGTCCCCGGCTCCGGCGTCCCGGCTGTCCCCGGCTCCGGCTGTCCCCAGCTCTGGAGCCCGGCTGTCCCTGGCTTTGGCATCCCGGCTGTCGCTGGCTCCGGTGCCTCAGCTGTCCCCAGATCCACCGGCCCGGCTGTCCACAGCTCTGGCATCCCCGCTCCGAAGCTCCAGCTCTCCCCGGCTCCATCGCCCCGGCTGTCCCAGCTCCAGCGCACTGTTTTTTTCCCCAGCTCCAGCGTCCCGTTTTTATCCAGCCCGTGTCCCAGCTGCCCCCAGCTCCGACATCTGCACTGTCTGAGCCTCGGCTGTCACCAGCTCTGGTCCCCAAGACTGTCCCCAGCTCCAGCTGTCCCATCTCCAGTGTCCTGTTTGTTCCCAGCTCCAACCCTCCTGGCTGCCCCCAGCTCCAACATCCCCACTCTCCCCAGCTCCGGCATCCCGTTTTCCCCCGTCTCCAGCGTCCCAGCTGTCCCCAGCCCCGTTGCTCTGTCCCCGTTTCCCAATCTCCGAATATTAACTAAAGGGACACACAAGGGACAAAGGTCCCACCCAGTGGCTCTCACTGTGCGTACAAGTTTATATACAGAAAATGGCCAAAAAGAGGGAAACCCAGAAAAATATATATAAAGGGGAAGGGGCTGAGGTTGAGGGGGTCGGAGCCACCCCTCACCCACACCCCCCACTCTGTACAGGACCCGGCCAGTGCTATTTACATCAGGGACATTTTTACAGGGGAAGGGGGCACCGCGCTGGGGATGCCCCCAGGGAAGACGGCACCGGGGCTGCCGTGTGGCTGTGCCCTGGGCCGTGAAGGCACATGGGGCACCCCCAAGGGTGCCCCCAAGAAGACTCAGGCATCTGAGGGGGGGACCCAGCTATCCTGGGAGTGATCCAGAGGGGATCCCAGGCATCCCTGGAGTGATGCAGGGGTGGTCCCAGGCATCCCAAGAGCGACCTAGGGGTGCCCAGGGGGTCTCAGGCATCCTGTGGGTGACCCAGGGGAGATTCCAGGCATTCTGGGGGTGATCCAGAGGTGCCTGGCAGGGACCCAGGAGTTTTGGGGGTGACTCAGGCTTTCTGGGAGTGATTCAAGAGGGGGTTCCAGGTGTTCTGGTGGTAATCCAGGGGTGTACATAGAGTCTTGGGGATGGCCTGGAGGGGTCCCAGGTGTCCCAGAGGTCATTCAGAAGTCCACAGGGAGGTCCCGGGCACCCCAGGACTGATCCAGGAGTGACCAGGGCAGGTTCCAGGCATCCTGGGAGTGATCCAGGGGTGCCCAGGTGGTTTCTGGGCATTCTGGGGGTCACCCAGGGGGGGTCCCAAACATCCCAGGGTTGATCTAGGGGTACCCAGTGGATGTTCCAGGCATCCCAGGGGTGACCCAGGGGTGCCCAGGGGGTTCCCAGGCATCCTTGGACTGAACCAGGGTTGCCCAGGGCGGGTCCCAGATGTCTCCAGGCGGGTCAGGGGCTCACGGCAGCCCCTTGCCTGGGACTTAGAAAGGCAGAGTGTCCATGAAGATCTTGTCAACGATGGGTGGTGGCGGCACCAGGTCCTCCAGCTTGAGGTAGAAAATGCGCTGGAGGCCCTGGGTGCAGAGGCTGCGCAGCTCCGGCAGCTTCCCCAGCAGCTTGGAGAGGCAGCTGGAGCGCCCGGGCTCAGCCCCTGCTGCTGCCACGTGGTCCTTGAGGCAGCCCACGATGCGGTTCTGCAGCTCCTCCACCCGCTTTGGCTCCTTCAGCCCGTGCCGGTCTGGGGTTACACACAGGGTGTGGGACTGCGGTGACAGACACACGGTGGGGATGGGGACAGCGACAGGCCTGGAGCTGGGGGGTCTCACCTGTGATGATGACGAGGGCGGCAAGGCAGGAGAAGGAGGGGACATCGACGTTCATGCGGTGCAGGCTCTGGGAGAACTCGAGGATGGCGTCAATCCACTCTCCGAAGCCACGCACACACTGCTGCCGGTGCAGCACCACCCCGTTGCAGAAGATGAGTTTCCCTTCCTCTGGCTTAGAGCTGCCAGCAGAAATCCAGGTGTCACCCCTTGGTACACCTCGGGCTCCCCCTGCTCCGCACTGCCCCAGGGCTCACCGGTATGCCAGGCGCAGGATAAAGAGCTCCAGGAAGGCTGACTCCAGCAGAAGGTCCTGGTCCTCCTTGGGCAGCTCGGTGAATCCCTGGATCTTCTCAGCCCACTTGCGGATGACGTCCATGGAGCCGGTGAGCAGGTCATAGAACTGCTGCACGTCCACTGAGTCCTCCTTCTCAAACGGGCACGGTGCTGACTCCTGGAACTGGGATAGGGATGGGTCAGGATTGGGATGGGGTTGGGTGAAGAACTGGGATGGGGATGGGGATGGATCAGAATTGGGACGGGCATGGGTCAGGAACTGGAATGGGTCAGGAACTGGGACAGGGGTGGATCAAGAATAGGGATGAGGATGGGATCAGGATCTGGAATGGGGATGGGTGAGGAACTGGGACAGGAATGGGTCAGGATCCAGCCCCAGCCCCAGCATGGCCCTGGGCAAGGCATGGAGTGGCACCAGCCCTACCTTGGAGTAGTCGAGCTTGGTGGCACTGGGGATGGAGTCAATGTGTGCCCGCACCAGCGAGGTGATGAGGCTGACTGGGGACGCATCTGGCGGCTGTTTGGGCTTGGAGGGGAGACGGCCCCGCCGCCCCTTCAGGCTGTCAGTCCGGACCACTGTGGTTGGGACTTAGAGTGAGTGTCTGTCCTCAGTGCAGCCAGAAAGGCTGCGGAGTGGGGACTCCCCACTCCTGCTGGGTACCCCCCACCCGCCATGGGACCCTGGTACCTTCTTTGACCATGCCGACGGCCAGGCACTTCTGGAAGCGGCAGAACTGGCAGCGGTTCCTGCGCCGCTTGTCCACAGGGCAATCCTTGTTGGCCAGGCAGATGTACTTGGCATTCTTCTGCACTGTGCGCTGCGGGTGGGGAAGGAGCGGCCGAGCTCAGCCCGGGGCGCTGAGCTCCAAACAAAAGCCCTTCTGTCCTCCCCTGCCTCCCGCTCCAGCCCAGCATCCGGCTCCATGTCCGTGGGGAGGGCTCTGTGGCCGTGCTCCCTGCCCTGCCCCTCCCTGGGGCACCCCGCAGCATCCTCCTGCTGCCGCAAAGCACTGTGGGAACATCCCGGCAGCACGTGATGAGGTGGGGGTCCCCTTACCTTGAAGAAGCCCTTGCAGCCCTCGCAGGTGCGCACGCCGTAGTGCTGGCAGGACGCGTTGTCCCCGCAGACGGCGCAGCGGCCCTCACCTGCCCCGGGGCTGCGCACCTTGGTGGGCGCCAGCGCTGGCCCCTCCAGCAGCGGTGAGGTGGGGACCAGGGGCAGCCCTGTGAAACCCCTGGGGGCACCTTGGCTCGGGGGGAAGGCGTCCGTGTCCAGCAGCCGCGGGTCCACACGGGGCGAGGGGCCCGGCTGCCCCTTCAGGGTCGCAGGGGACCCGCCAGGGCTGGGGGCCGGGGGGCCGAAGGCGAAGAAGGGGGGCTGTGACCCCCCGCCCTTGGCTGGCTCAGCCCAAGGCTGCCCACCCTCGTAGTTTGGCAGCGGTGAGTACGCCCCGAAGGAGCCCTCCCAGCCTGGGGCCTGTGGGGGCTGGAAGCCTGGCGTGGCGGGCGAGGGGATGGAGCAGGGGCTCCCGTAGCAGTCCGAGCCACTGGAGGAGAGGGTCTCGTCTGGCTGCCCACCGAAGGCGCTGGGATAGCAGCCGTACACCTGGAAGTCCTCCAGCTTGAAGGTGGTGGCGGCGCTGGGCTGGCCGCTTGCTGGCAGCTGGTAGAGGAAGGCGTCAAACTCGCCGGCGTAGCCCTCCATGAAGGTGCTGAAGCTGGGCAGGGCGGGGGCGGCCGCCAGATCGGCTCCAGCCACTTCCATGGGGAATCGGCCGCCCTCGGGGCAGAGCAGTTCGGTCGGGCAGCGCTCGCAGGGGCTGGTGCCCGTGGTGCCGCACTGTGCCTGGATGCAGGGCATCTCTGCAGGGAGAGAGGGGTGTCAGCGGGGATGTCACCACCCCTCCATCATCCAGGCAGAGGATGGAGACAGAGTGGGAACCATGGGAATTTCCCCGGGATTCCCTTTGTGCTGGAACTGGACCCCCATAGCCCCTGGCTGTCTGGTGGCGGCCACCACTGCCCCTGGGAAAGGTCACGACACAGCCAATGGGTGCAAAGGACATTCCCCAAAACGCTGGCTTAGCAAAAGCCCCAGAAAAGGAAGGAGGGAGGAATGTGGCCAGCAGATTCCCAAGCCCTAGGGCTGGCCAAGGGAAGCCAGAGTCAAGGCTGAACTAGGTTTTGAGGATCCCACTTCCCCCCTAACTCCTTTTGAGACTTTTTGGGAATGTCAGTGCAGACAGCCCTCCAGGTGAGGGGAAGAGGAGCCCACCCTCTGTCCCTGGAGCCGTTCGGGGTTGTGCATGGATCTGGTGAGACATAAGACAACCGGAGTCCCATGTCCAGCTGAAAGCAAAGCCAGAAGTGACCCTAATGGCAAGATGATAATGTAATTCATCTCGCAGACCTTTAAAGGTCACGCTGCACTGGCCCCCGGCCACAGTCCCGGCACGGCCCTGCTGCCAGAGCCCCCGGATTCCCCCAGCCAAATCTGGGCAGCTCTCTCGGGCACCAAGAAAGCCGACACCCGCCAGGAGCTGAGTTTAAAAATACCCAGCGTGGGTCCAGCTCTGGCACCCACGGGATGGCACCAGCCCCCAGCCTCCTGCTGGTGTCCCAGTGGAGTTTGTGCATGTCCAGCTGGGTTCAGAGGGGACAGTGACCCCCCGGCTGCCTCCTGTCCTCTAATGAAGCCAAGAGGACCTGAGGCTGTGCTGGGGACACGGTCCCAGGGGACACTGTCCCTGCCAGTGGGAGTTTTCCTTGCCTACACAAAAATCTTGGCAGATGCAATGCCTCGAGCCTTCCTACTTCGAGGTCCCGGTTGTTTGAACGCTTTTGCTCTCACCCACTTGCTGACAGCATTTGGGATCCCCTCTGCCCTGTCCCCCCAGGGACCAGGCACAGATTCCCGCAGCAGCCTCCGCGCTGCCCACGGCCGGGCTCCATTTGCAGATTCCTCGTTTGGGAGAGCAGGCAGCTGCCTGTGCCCAGCCCTGAGGCTGCTGCCTGCACGGGCGGGTGGCAGCCGCTGGCACCAGGCCCTGGGCTGCGGGTGGGCGAGAGCAGCCGGTGGCACCGGGGGTGGCTAACGCTGCCCACATCCCTGCCGGCACCTGCTGCCCGGTAATGCCGTGGCGGCTGCTGCCAGGCCCGCGTGGGCAGCGGGGGGTTTGCCTGCATGGGGCTGGCTGCCTGCACATCCCCGTCTCCACTGCCAGGTCCTGGTGCTGCCTGCACATCCCTGCTCGCAATGCCAAGTTCCCGGCGCTGCCCGCATGCTCCTGCCTGCCCCTTTGCTGCCCACTCCAGTTCTGTGACCACTCTGCTCAGGGATCCCGGGGTGATCCTCGGTATGGGGTGACTCTGCCCCCCGCAATCCCCAGAGAAGGGGATTTCCTGCATATGCAGCTGGCCCCGGTTGGGGTGCCGTGATGGGGGAATCAGCCCGGTCCCCCGTGGCCCAAGTAGTGGCTCCCGGTCCCGCGCAGCTCCTCACAGAGGAGCGGGTGGTGTCAGGCTCTTCCCGGGATCCCCGGGGCCGCGACCTCTGGCTCTGCCAACTCCCGCCGAGTGCGCGACCCCCGGCTCTTCCCGATGCTGCCGGGACTGCTGACCCAGTTCCTGCCGGTGCCACTGGGACGCCCGATCCCGTGCACCTCCCAGCGCCACGCGGGACGCCCGACTCGGTTCCCCTGGTGCCACCGGATACCCACAAGGGGCAGTCCCGCACAGCGCACACCGCCCGGTCCCTTCCACCGGGACCCCCGACTCTCGCCGGTGGCACCGGGGCTTCCTTCCACAGTATCCTTCGGACACGCGAGCCCCGGTTCCACCGGGACGCGCGAACCGGTTGCCCGTAGTGCTACTGGGACACCCGACCACATCCACCTTGCAGGACGCCCACAGCCCTGAGCCCCCGGTGCCACCGGGATGCCCGATCCAGATCCCCTTGGTGCCACCTGACACGCCCGATCTGAATCCCTCCAGTGCCGCCCGGGACAACGGCTCCTGTTCCCCCGGTGCCACCGGGACACCTTGCGCCGAGCACCTCCCGGTGCGCGCAGCCCGCCTCCGCTGCCAGCACGAACTCCTGCCCCCGGCGCCCCCCGCCTGGCCCCCGCATCCCGGTGCCGCCCGTACCCGGGTGCCGGCGCGGCGGCGCTCCGGTTCCTGCTCCTGCCACCGCCGCTCCGCGGGCTCCGCCGGGCTCCGGCCCCGCCACTACTTTCTCTTAAGCGCTCGGTGACGCGCGGGGCGGTGCGGGGCCGGTGACGCACGGGGGGGGCGGCCCCGGCGGGGGCGCGGCCGTGACGCACGCGGGGTTCCATTGACGCACCCGCGGCCCCGGCTAAAAATACCCCCGCGGCCCCGGCTAAAAATAGCTCGGGCGCCCCTCGCTTCCCCACATATCCCCCCCGGGGCTCCGGAGGCCGCCGGCGGGGGGAGGGAGGCCCCGGTGTCAGGGGTATCCCCGGTGTCCCCAGGGCGGGTGCCCCTTCGGTATCCAGGGTGTCTCCTCGCTGCTGGTACCCCCGGGGCTGGCGTCCCTCGGTGCCTCCATCCCCGGTGCTCTCTTGCTGCCGGTATTTCCGGTGTCCCCTCGTGGCGGGCACTCCGGTGCGCCCACCCCCGATACCCCCTCGGTGCGGCATCACTTAAGTCCCCACCCCCGGTAGCCTCTCGGTGTCGGTATCCCCGGTGTCCCCTCGTTGCCGGTACCCTGGTGCCCCCATTCTCGGTGCCCTCTCGGTACCAGTATCCTCGGTACCATTATGCCCGGTGTCCCCTCAGTGCTGGCATCCCCGGAGCCCCCTCAGCGTCGGTATCTTCGGTGCCCCCATTCCGGTGTCCCCCCCATGCCGCTCTCCCCGGTGGTCTCCAGTACCCCCCGGTGCAATGCCCAGTGCCCATCTGGGTATCTCCGGTGCTCAGCGGCGCCGGTACCCCCGGTCTCCTCCCGCTCGGTGCCGGCTGCGGGGGCAGTGACGCGGGGTCCCGCCCCCGCCCGGTCCCCGCGGGGAGCCCCTGGCCGGGGCGATGGAAAGAGCGGCGGCTGCTGGCGGGCGCCGGCGCCGGGAACAGAGCCCGCGGGCTGGAAAGATGAGCTCAGCCCGTGCGGAGCCGGCCCGGGCCCGCGGGAGGACGAAGGCTGAGCGGAAGGGACCCGGAACTCCCCAGTACCCTTCACTGTCACGCCGGTACCCCCTCAATAGCCTCCGGTACCATGCCGGTACCTTCGGTACGACTTCAGTACCTCCCGCGATACCCTCCGGTAGCACCCCAGAGCTTCCCAGCCGGTACCCCCCGGTACTATCCTGGTACTTCCTTGATATCGTCTAGTACCAACCCAATACACTTCGGTACCGGCCCGGTACCCGGTACCTTGCCGTACCCGCCGGTATCCACTACCGGGGACAAACCGGGGGTCTTGGGGGACATGGCCCGCTGTGTCCGGGTTGGCAGCGCTGACAGCGCCGTTTGTGCTCCCCTGTTTATGTTCCTGCAGCGGCAGAGCTCCCCGGCACGGTCCCACCGGGGCACTGGAGCCACCCTGAGGCCAGTGCCCCAGAGTTCCGGGAGCCGCAGCCGGCGCCGGGGGTGCTGCCGGGACCTCCGGTACCGGGACCCTGCCTGGCCTCACGAAACCCCCGGCTCCGTGAGGAGCGCTGGGGGCGGGAGCAGCCCGGCACCAGAGGGGTCTGGAGGGCGCTCGGGGGTACCGGAGGTGGCGGCCCGGGGCCGGGCGCCGCCGCCGGCTCCTCCCGCTGCCCGTTACCTCGCTCCGGCCCCACTTCTCGCTGTTGCCCGCCCCCGCCGGGGTTCCGTGACATCACACCTGCCCGCTGACGTCACACCTGGTCACTGACGTTTTGGGGATCCCGCGACACCACCAGGGCCGCCCCCAAAGGGATCCCCCGGGTCCGGCGGGATCTATTGGGGTCCCTGCAACACGCGACGAGGAGCACGGCCGGCGCCAGCCGGGGGATACGGCCAGGAGTCCTCCGGACAGGTCAGGCAGGGAGGTCCCAGAGCTGTCGGGGGTCTCAAAGGCCGGGACACGGAGCGTGGTGGTTGCAGCCCCCCGTATCCCTCGCTTGGTGGCGGCGTTACCGGAGGCAGGAGGGTGACACCGGCAGCCCCCGCACCCGGCATTAGCTGTACCCCGGGAGAGGTCGCGGGGACTGCGATGGCTCCGGGGGAGGAAACCCGAGCCCAGCCACCCTGGCAAGGCCGCGGGGGTGCAAGGGGGGACCCCTGTTCACACCAGACCCAGGGATCCACCCTGACACCCAGGTGGGGACATGGGGATACGATGGCCACCAGGCAGCCCTTCCCCAGCCCCAGGTGGGTGTTGGGGCTTGCAGGGTGCCCGTGACCGGGCGGTGATTAGCCGGAGCCCACGGCAGGCGCTGGCTCCCTGCCCCGGGCCTATATTTATCGGTAATGACAGGCTGCTCCGGGGCGTTCCCGGTCCGTACCCCGCAGCCTCGGGCCCCCGGCCCTGCCCGGCTCAGCCGGTGCCACGCGTGACCCCGGTGTCCCACGGCCACCTGCCCATTTCCGGGCACACGCAGCCACAGGTCGGGGCTATAAAAAGCTCAGCGTGGGGTGGCAGCTGCCACGGGGGGTCCCGTGATGGCTTTGACAGGAACGGGGTGCTCCGACCCTGGCAGCACGCGGGAGGATGCCGGGAGCCGCCGGGGCCGCGGGAGCCAGACCATAAATGTCCAGCACAGAGCCGTCCTGGAACAGGGACAAGGCAGGAGAGTGCAGGGGAGCCAGCTGAGCCCCCCACCCTCCACTCCATGGCACACAGAGACACCTGCAGTTCTCACCCCCACAGCTCCAGCAGGCTCCCCTGGGGTCCTGGGGGGGACGGGGAGGGGAAGAGGAGACCCGTTAATGTCCCTGCAGCGGACATAAACATGCAACATGGGACCTGGGGTCCCTAAACATGCAACAGCCTTGCCAGAGGGGAAACCGAGGCACAGAGCAGAGGGCTGGGGGCTCTCGGTGCTCCACGGGGCACCTGTGCAAGGGAATCTTCATGCAATCCTCACCCCGTACGCACGCTGGTGCTGCAGCAGTCCCCCAGCTGTTGGGGGTGCTTTGTGTCCCCCAACTCCTCTGGATGCTGCTTCAGTGGCTCTGGGGGACACTGAGGCAGGGCGTGGGGGAACCCCAGTGCCCGTCCTGCGTGGGCACCCTGTCCCCCGCAGGCGGAAGGGCTCGGGGTGGGACCCGCTTCCCGCCGGCTGCCGGAGGAAACGGGGCAGGAAGGGCCTGGCCGGGGCGCCGCAGCGCCGGGATGTGGCCGACGGCACCGGGAGCTGCAGCAGGCGGGGGGACACAGGGGGTCCCCGGGAGCTCACTCACATCCAAGGTGACATCAGTTGGTCACCCCAAGACTGCCCTGCCTGAAGCCCAGCGGGGAGACCCAAAGGGGCAGCATGGGGGCTGTGGGGGAGCTGCAGCCAGCAGCCCTCAGCCCCCCCAGGCACCCCATCCTGGCCCCCACGGGGCTCTGTCCCCCCTCAGTCACAGCCACACATCGCTGCAAATCGTCTCTGTATTGGCGAGCACTGACGTGGTACAACAGCCCGGGGGGAGCAGGGGGTGGGAGCCCCACAGCCCCCCTAACCTGGGGAATGCGGGGCTCCCCCGGTGCTCCCCTCCAGGCAGGAAGGCTCCCGTTCCTGAGAGCAGAGACAGCTCCGTGAGCCACTTCAGGAGGGTCCTCATGTCTGTCCCTTGCTGTTGTGTCCATCCCTCAGTGTCACGATCCCCACGGCCCGGGGGGTCAGATCGAACCCCTGGGGCCAACCCAAACCTCCTTCCTGCAGCCCCCAGGGATGGGGGCCAGGCAATGAAGCCCCTTGCAATAAATAAATAAATAGTCCTGGGGGGGCGGGGGCCGCCGGCTAGAGGTGACTCTCCTCCTCCTCCAGCGCCCGGTTCAGACCCGGGATGAACTTGAGCAGCCGCTGGCGGAAGCTGCTGTGTCGGCTCTTGCGGGGGGCGGCTGCTCCCTCCACAGGGTCCCCGGCCCGGGCCCAAAGCCTCCCCGCAGCCCCCGGCCCCCCCGCACACTTGAGGCTGGCACTGCGGGTCAGGGCAGGTCGGGGGCGTGGCGGGGGGGGCGCGGGACCCCCGCTGTCCTCATCCTTGTCCTTGTCCCCATCCTTGTCCCCATCCAATGAGCTGGAAGAGGCGAAGACGCAGGTCTGGTACAGGGAGTCATCGCTGCCGCTGGCACGGGAGGAGCCCCCCGGCAGTCCCTCCCCCTGCAGGCACCAGCGGATGGACTCCAGCGTGTCGTAGATGCTGGGGTCCTTGGCCACCACACCTGATGGGAGACACGGGGGTGTCAGGGGGGCCAGCTGGTGCCCCAAAACCCTCCCGCCAGCCCGCCAGCCCCCACTCACCCCGCACCAGCCGCTGCTCCTGCACCATCAGCGAGCGAAACTCCCCCCACTTCTCATAGAGGGTTTGCTGTGGGGAGGGTGAGGGGGTGAGAACCGTGGTGAGGGGTCCCCAGACCCCTGTGACCCCTGCCAGCCCCCGCTCACCTTCAGGTACTGCAGCCGGGCCTCCAGCTCGGCCCTCCGGATGGACGTCCCGTAGAGCGTGTCGAGCCTGTGGGTCAGCAGCTGTCAGCAGTGGGGGGCTGCAGCCACCCGGGCCCCCCCTGCACCCCCCAGCTCACCGGAGGACATTGCCCGAGCTCTTGATGATCTCCACGATCTCCCGGTGCCGGATGCCCTCCACGTTCAGCCCGTTCACCCCCGTGATCGTGTCCCCTAGAGTGCAGGGTGAACACGGGTTCAGGGGTGCTGGTCCCCACTGGCGGGGTCCCCCCGGCTCCCCCAGGATGTGCTCACCAGCCTTGAGCCCCGCGGCCTCGGCCGGGCTCCCGTCGTGCACCCGGCACACGAAGGTGAACATCTCCACGCTGTTCCTGTCCTGGTGGTGCAGCCCGTAGGTCTGGAACGGGGGTCTGGTGAGGGGCACGGGGACACCCCGACCCCCAGGAACCCCACAACAGCAGCCATGGGGCAGCAACTGAAGTGTTTAATTGCTGCTGGGTGATGTGGGGCAGCACTGCAGCCCCCAGGAGGGGCGTCCTGACCTAATGCTGCACCCCAGGGTGCCCCCGTGGCTGTCCCCAGCGGCACAGCCGGGGGAGGTTCAGTAACACGGCATCTCTGTCATCGCTAAAAATAACCCCCAGCTCAGAGACAACTTAAAAATACCCTCGATGCAAAGCAAGGTGCGGGTTGAGAGGGTGGGGAGCAGGGCATGGCATGGCCAGGCTCAGCCCCGCTCAACACCCACCTGGATCTCGAAGCCGAAAGACTCTTCTGCCTTCTTTTCCAGCATCACCACCCTCCTGGGGGACACAGGGATCAGGGACAAGGCAGAGCCCCGGGCACATCCAAACCCGCCTGTGCAAACCTTGGGCTCTTCTCAAAATGCTGCTTTGGGGTCCCCAAGGACAGGACACCTCTCCCTGAGATGAGATTCCCCCAGGGAATGAGACCCCCCCTCCCCTCAGTTTGCCTTGGCCACAGCCTTGTCACTCAATCCTGTGGGTGCCAGGCAGGATCCCTGCAGGGTCTGGGGGTGTCTGAGCCCACCAGAGCTGTGATCCCATTGCTGCTCTCACCTGCCACAGGTTCCCCCACAAAATCCCCCTCATTTCCAGTCCTCTTGTGGTATCCAGAGCGGAACACTGTCCCGGGGTCAAGCTCCAACCCTCTGGAACACGGATCCCATCCCCTCTCCTGTGTCCCCTGTCCCTACCTGTGCTCCTCCGGGGACTGGCTCGGGGATGCCCACTTGAACCCTGCGTCCTGCGACAAAGGAAGAGCCATCAGCTGGGGACACCCGAGGGGACATCCCTCCACCTCCTCCGGGGGCAGCCAAAACGCGGCGTCCAACCAGGACAGCACCGAACCCCGGGGCAGCACCGTGCCAGGCCGGCACCGAACCAGCACCCGGGTGCCCCCCGGCCGGCTGGGCATAACGGGGCTTTGATCAGTGCTCAAAGGCACCCTCAGAGCTGCCCTGCGCTCGCCCCACGCTTTGACGTCAACTGCGCCGCACCCACCCCACGCCGCGCTCCGAGGGGCCCCGGCACAGAGGGGCCCTGTTGTGGTCACAAAGTCGGGTTTTTTCATGCAAAATCCACACCCCCGCCCCCCCCCGGCCCAGACAATGTCCCTGTTGTGGCAGGCGCAGAGGCGTGGGCGGGTGGAGGGACTGGCCGGGCAAGACAGGACCCTCACCGCAGGGCAGGAGGTGACAGGGCTGTCCCCAAATGCCCCTCTGTGGCGGCTGGGCTCTGGCAGCCCCAGTGCAGTGCAGGCAGTGTCACCATAAGCTGCCCCTCGAGAATGGCACATGGCACGTCTTGGTGGCAGCTGCGTGCCAGCAGTTCCCTCTGTGCTCTGCCACACGGGTGTCACCAGCCCCGCAGGTGTCACCAGACAGCGACTGACCATCCCAAACGCATCCACGGGCGCAAAAACACCAGAACTGGGTGTGTTCACCAAAGGGAAAGCTGCCGCCTGTCACGCTGGGCCCCACGTCACCACAGTGACGGGAAGGTGACGTGGGACGTCCTGGACCCCTCAGGGACAGGTCTGCTGGTGGCCTTGGCTGGTGAGCGGGAGCCAGGCCACCGTGCATATCTGGGCTGTGGCAGTGCAGCCGGGAGGCCACTTCTGCTCCGGATGTCGGCTCTGCTCTCACTTCCCCACAACGCTCAGGAAGCACCACGGGGCCGGGGGAGCGTCAGGGCGGTGTCGGTCCCAGTGCCACCACAGAGGGGCTTTTCCAGGGCCCCTGCGTTCCACCAAACCAGACCCGGGGTACACTGTGACCTGTCCCCTACCCTCCCTAAACCAGACCCGGGCTCCCGGGGTACCTGTGGCCGACCCCCTTGCCCTTCTCACAGGACAGAGTCCAGGGGGGCCGTGGGGTCACAGTGACAGAGCCACGTACAGTGGGGTGGGGGTCTGGCCTTGTACCACGAAAGCTGCAGGGCAGGACATGGAGAGGGACCAGGACAGGATGTAGGGCTTGGGGTGACATCGGGAAGGGGCACAGGGAAGATACCTGAGGGAACGTGGGGAGGGACCTGAACATGACGTAGGGCTTGGGGGCGAAAACCAGGATGGGGGTACAGGGAAAATCCCGTGGCAGGACATAGGCAGGATCCAGGACAGGATGTGACGCCTGGGGGGGCAACATGGAGCGGGATGAGGACACTGGGAAGATGCTGCGGAAGGATGGAACAGGGGTGAGGAGATGCTGGGGCAGGACAAGAGAGTGGGGACAGTCACCGGAGCAGCATCGGGACACCAGGGCGGGATGGGGACACGAGGAAAGCTTGGGCGGGCCCCCGGAGCAGGACAAGAGCCCAGGAGGAGACGCTGGAGCAGAGCCGCAGGGCGCAGGCACCAGCGGCTGGGCGGGACGGGGACACGGCGCAGCCCCGCTCCCCCCGCAGCCCGTTACCGCTCGCGGCGCCGGTTCCCCCTCCGGTCCCGGTGCACAACCGGGGGCACTGGGGCGAATCCCCCACTCCCCCCGCAGCCCTACCTTGCGCACGCGGGGCAGGGTCCCGCCGGCCGCCGCCAGCGCTCGATAGAGCTCGGCGGGCCCGGGGGTCTCCGGAGCCACCGCCGGTGCCTCATCGTCCTTCGGCCGGAGCCGCCGCCGCCGCCGCCGCCGCAGGGTCATGGCCGGGCCGGGCCGTCCCGTGCGCCGCTATATGGACCCTGGAGGCGGGGACACGGCGGGACGCTCCCCTTTTGGACCCGAACCGCACCCACTTGGGCGTTAAAGCGCGGTCGTTTTGTACATAGACCACGCCCCGTGTCCGGCTGTGCCCGGCGTCTCCCCGGGCCCTGAGTCGGGGCCACGTGGAGGTCCCGTAGGGGGGTCCAGGGTGAGGGTCCTGCTCGGGGGTCCAGTGAGGGAGTCCTGCTCGGGGACCCCGTGGAGGTCCCTCGGGGGGGCTCCAGCAGGACGGTCCTGTGCGGGTTCCTGCTTAGGGATCCCGTGGGGGTCCAGGGGGGAGGTTCCACCTGGGGTCCTGCTCGGTGACCCTCTGGGGGTCCAGCAGGGGGGTTCAGCGCACGGTCCTGCTCAGGGACCCCGTGGGGCCCGGCGTGGGGGTCCAGTGGGAGGGCCCTTCATGAAGTTCTGCACAGAGAGTCCAGCGTGGGGGTCTAGAGGGAGGGTCCTGCGTGGGCGCATCCTCAGGGGCACCACGGGGTTCAGCGTGGAGGTCTGGGTGCTTTTGTGGGGCAGTAGGAACCTGGGGGAGGCTGTATCCTGAGGGTGCAGGGTGGGATGCTGCTGGGAATGTCACGGAGTGCCAAGGAGGCTTCCCAGGGATCACCTCAGGGATGATTTGGGGAGAAACCGGTGGGTTTCCGGGAGCAGAAGCAATGCCGGGCTCTGCTGCTCCCCGACGGCTGCCACCACGTCAGCCCCAGGCCACGACCCGCCGCCAAAGACGCATTTGGGATTTAATGGGAGGCAGGAGCTGGGGCAGAGGTGGCCGTAGCCCCCGGCCCGGCTCCCAGCGGGGGCAGCCGGAGGGATTTAAACTGTTCCTGCACGATCTGTGCTGCGCTGAGCTGGGACTAGGAGGGAAGAACAATTCCCGGAGGCAGCCGCGGTGGCTGCTGCGGACACGTCGCGCGGCTCCGGCAGCTCCTCACTGCGCCCCGGCGGGAGGCAGCGGGAATTTTCCAGCTGGAGTTGAGAGCTTTGCCCAAATGTTTGTTTAAAATTTGCCAAAAAAAGAGATGATCGTAACAAACCCGCTGGCCTTCCACCCAAACCTCCCGCCCACAGCCTGGCCTGGGTTTACCAGGAGGCAAATTTGCTCCAGGAGCAGAACTGCTGAGGGCTGGAAATGCTGGGGAAAGGATGGGATTGAGCCCACCACCGATCCTGAGTCACCAAACCACTGGGAATGAAGAGGAACACCCCATCTTGTTCCCAAAATCTGGTCATGACTTGGCCCCTCGGCTGCAGCCACCTCAGACTGTTTTCCTATCCCATTTCTTAGAGGAGCAGACAGATTTTGCTTAAAAATCCCCCATACTCTCGTCTCACTGCTGCCCACGTTTCCAGGATGTGGCTGGATTTTCCTGGGGACCACAGCAGGAGCTTCAGACAAAGCTGGGAATGAGGAAGGACAAGCCCAGATGGTGCCTCCCCCTCCCCACCTTGTCTGAGCCTGGGGGGACCCCAGGCCTCGGCAGATTTTCCCCTTGATCCGCTCACAACAGGCTCGTTTGCAGGAGACTCTAATTAAGGAATTAGCAGGGGCAGCTCACGCAGCACCATTTACCCTCGGAGCAAACAGGGGTTTATAGGCCCACAGGGTAGTTTGCTGTGGGATTTATCTTTCCTTGAAGCTGTTGAGCCCATGTGGAGACTTGGGGATGCTCCAGGGAGATGCCCACTGTACCCACCACAAGCCCAGGGTTGCTCTGAGGGGATCTCCAGGGTATTTATTCTCTAACCCCTCCTGCTCTGTGCCTGTCCCCAGAGTGGGAGCCCCAAGTTCAGCTGCTCATCCCTGCATGGATGGAAAATCCCCTCTTTGTCTCACCTCCACTATGCCAGCAGCACCTCCCGAGTGCTTGGTGGGTGTTGGAAGCTGCATCTTCACTGAAAATGGGAATATTCACCATTAAAATGTTTTGACCAGGATTCCTAAAGAGATTATTTTAGCTGTGAGGGATGAGCCCCTCCCCCAACCCCTCTCTGAAGGTCTGAGCTGTGCCCTGCAATTCCCACCCCTCCCAGTGAACAGAGACTGCAACACCTCACATGAATAAAACAAACTTTTAATAATGTACAGCAGAAATCGACAGCCTGGTTTTATATTAAACAAAAGATCTCCTATCTTACACCGTATGTACATTTGCATACTGAAGAGGTAAAGTGGCTAAGTGGCTATTTTCTTACAGTCCTTTGCTAAGAAAATGTACAAAACCAAACAAATCAAAGGGGCAGAGAAGTACCAAGAGTTCTGTCCTGCAGCCACGTACCGCTGATGGACCCCCCCCCTCCTTGACCTGCACCGGGCTCCCCTCGGAACTGCCTGGAATGCTGCTTTTTCCCAGAGCTGCTGCAAGTTTTGGAGCCAGGCAGCAATTCCCATGTGCTCCATCAGCTCGGCAAGCACCGGCACCCCCGGGCACCAGTTTGCATGAAAGTGCTGTGTAAATGCTACATGGTCAGCGTTCCTGCCGCGGATCCCGCTTGGTTTTCCCCATCTCTCTTGAAGCAAAGCTTTTCCTAAAACCCTGCTCTTAGGGACGTTGCCCTTCCCTCATCCCTTCCTGCCCGGCCCTGCTCGCCGGCCGCTGTTTGGTTTAGCGCTGAGGCAGGTGCAGTGTGGCTACAGTTGGAGGGGGCGAGTTCAGTGCAAGTTCCGGAGCTGACGGCATCCGTGGGTACCTGCAGTCACTGGGATGGGAGACCCCACGGAGGGCCTGCAGCACCTACAGCTGGGTGATGTCCCCTCCTGGCCTTCCCCCAGCTCCCAGGGCAGCCCTGAGGCCTGTTCCAAGGGCTTGGGAGTCCTTAGGGCTTGCAAGTGCCCCCCTCGGCTTCTAAACGCAGGTTTAAGGGACACATGCAGCTGGGAACCTCTGGCTGAGATGTGACTCAGGACAAGCTGGGAGGGGACAGGGGAGCCCCATCCCTGCTCCCACAGCAGATCCATGCTGCCAAAAGCTCCTTGGGGGATGCAAAACGGCTCCTATCATGATTCAAAAACCACACTCCTCACTTTATACAAGGTCATGGACACACAGGGAATCGGGGGGAGAGGGACACACGGACAGGGACACAGACGGCAAGAACAGAGGGACTGAAATTAAGACTTAACCCTGGCGGCCGGAGCAGAGATGAAACCTCACCTTAGAGAGCAGGAGCAAGGTCAGAGTAGAAACAGTTCCAGTGTAAATCAAGCTGTGCATTTGGTTTTTTCTTTTTTTTTTTTTTTTTCTTTTTTTGCAGTGATTTCTTTACAAACCAACAGGTCAAGAGGTAATAATTAGAGATTGTTTTTCTGCTCTTAGAAAGAATTAACAATATTCAAAAAAGTTAAAATCCAGACCCTCCCAGAAAACAACAACAACAATAATAATAACAATAATAATTAAAAAAATAATAATCAAAACCACTCCAGTTAAAAGTTATGGCTTCAGAGTTCTCTACTGCAGACACTGACCTGACCTCCACACCACGGCTCTTCCTGACTGCCAAAGTCACCACGGCAGCCACAGCCCTCACTTCCACGTTTGCTGTAGTCACCCCACCTCTCCCTCACCTGGATTCGGCATTGAATCAAAAGAAAACCCACGCAGATCCCCCCACCCCACACGGAGACACAGCCACTTCCACATTAGGAGATATTTATACACCTATATTAAAAAGATGGATGTTGATTTCCCAACCCACACCTGCTGTCAGATCCTGCCCAGTGCCTCTGGGAAGTGCAGAGCATCCCCAGAACTCAGATCACAGAATGAGCCAGGTTAGAAAAGACCTTTGAGATCATCAAGTCCAACCTATGATCCAACCTAACACTTCCTCGTAAACTAAACCATGGCACTGAGTGCCACATCCAGTCTTTTATCAAACATGTCCAGGGACGGTGACTCCACCACCTCCCTGGGCAGATGATTCCAGTGCCCAATCACTCTTTCAGTGAAGAATTTTTTTCTGATGTCCAACCTAAACTTCCCCTGGTGTACCTTAAGGCTCTGTCCTCTCATTCTGTCAGTGGTTTGCCTAGGAGCAGAGACCTGGCTACAGGTCTACAGGTCTCACCTGGCTACAACCACCTTTCAGGGAGTTGTAGAGAGTGATAAGGTCTCCCCTTGGAGCCTTCTTTTTCCCAGGTTAAACAACCCCAGCTCCCTCAGTTGTTCTTCATAGGGTTCTTGAGTTCCAAGCCCCTCACCAGCCTCTTTGACCTCCTCTGGACAGGCTCCAGCCCCTCAACGTCCTTCCTAAATTGGGGGACCCAGAACTGGGCACAGCACTTGAGGTGCGGCCTCACCAGTGCTGATACAGGGGAAGAATGACCTCCCTGGTCCTGCTGGCCACACTATTCCTGATACAGGCCTGGCTGCCATTGGCCTTCTTGGCCACCTGGGCACACTGCTGGCTGTCAACCAGCACCCCCGGCCCCTTTCTGCCTGGGCACTGTCCAGCCACTCTGTCCCCAGCCTGCAGTGCTGCATCATCAAGCCCCCAGAAATCCACCTGGGTGGGGGGAGTTGGGAATTGTGTTCCCAGGAGAACTGAGTGCTGCATTTCCCCACATGCCGGCCACAGCGCCTGCTCCATCTCTGACACATCTCAGCTCCCTGCTACCAAGAATTACAAACCCCAGGGGCTCAAGACAAAAAAAACCTGGATTCCAGGAGTGATTCTCAGTTCCTTATTCGTTTCGTCTTAAAAAAAGGGAAGGGGTGGCAGTGTGGCAACCTGATGGGGCGTTCTGGCAGCCGGCAGCGGCACGGCCGCGGCGCCCATCGGGGAGCCAGGGATCCGCTCTGCAGCAGCCTGTCCAAGCTCCACGACGCTCACGACTCAGCACGGAGAGCACCAGCGCAACAGCTCACGAACGGGACACTCGAGATTTGCACATGCACAGGAAGCACGGACAGAGATGAGCCACCCACAGGCAGACACCGCACGGCTATGGAGGAGATGACCAGGCACAGGGACACGCGCACCTCGCGCATGCAGACACCGGAGCGCCCCGACGGCCGTCAGGGAGCCGAGTTGGACTTTTTCAAGCTTAAGAAAAGGAGGGAGAACGGTTTTGTGAAGCTGATCAACTGTTCCGGCTCAGCCTCTTGGAAGAGAGCACCATTTGTTTTGCTTTTTCTGCATGAACGTGCCAGTCCCTGGAAAAATCCTCGAGAGTACGGCAAGAAAACCTTCCCTTTCCCTTCCCACTCCCGGCACCGAGCACCCGGGGTTGGCTCCGACCCCGCACACGGGTGCTCAACGCACGCTGAACTTTACAGGGATTTCCTTTAAAGGAACAAAGAGTTACAACCGTGGCTGAGATCCCTCGGGTGAAGTCCCTCACAAGTCTCCACGCTCTCAGGAGGTGATCACAAAAGGTTTCGGATTGTTTCATACCCAAGCAGGGAAGAGAGCAGCTCTGTAGGCTCTGTCCCCCCGCCTAGCAGCCTGCAGGTCCCGCTGTCTGGTTGTAGCAGTAGGTTGGGCTGAAACACGAGGTAGGCCTCCATCACACGTCTACTCTAGCACAGCAGCTCCTGTGCAGTTTCCTCCTGCTGAGGCTCAGAGCCTAAATTTTCACATCTTCCTGGACACTGAGCTGGGAGAGGGTTTTCTTAATGCGGAGGGCAGTGAGCCGAGCTGCTCCGTTGGCGTACCAGCACTCTCGCATCATCTTGCCCATCACCCGTAGTGCCTGAGCAAGAAACAATGGCAAACGTCAGTGCTCTGCTCTTCCCCTGACCCCACGTTGGTCTGCCAGGCTGCTGCTCTGCCTGGGCACTGGCACAGCCTTCACATCCCCCAAAATCAGAGCGCACCTTTCAGTACTTGTTACCTCATCACGGGGAAATCATGGAATGATTTGAGTTGGAAGAGACCCAAAAGCCCATCTCATTTCATGCCCTGCCATGGGCAGGGACACTTTCCACTACCCCAGGTTGCTCCAAGCCTTGTCCAGCCTGGCCTTGGACACTTCCAGGGAAGGGGCAACCACAGCTTCTCTGGGCAATCTGTGCCAGGGCCTCACCACCCTCACAGGGAAGAATTTCTTCCCAATATCTAACCCCGCCCTCTGGTAGTGTAAAGCCATTACCCCTTGTCCTGGCACTTCTTGTAAAGACTCTCACTCCCTCTTTCTTGCAGACTCCTTTCAAGTACGGGAAGGCCACAATCAGCTTCTGTTCTCCAGGCTGGACAATCCCAATTCTCTCAGCCTTTCCTCATAGGAGAGGAAGGGGACACGAAGATGAAAGCAGACCTCACCTCATAGCTCTGCCACCAGTTTGGGATGTTTGGCCGTAATTTCTGGTCACACACGACCTTCCGCATCTCCTCAATCGAAGGATCAGAGGGTACAAGGTCGTAGTAGGGAAGCTGATACTCCTCATGGATACCTGAAACGCAGAGCAGGGAAAATAGAATTCCTGGGAACAGGGACTACAGCCAGTGTGCTCACTAAAGGCAGACGGATAGAGGTTTGGGCTCCATGAGTCACTGCTGAGATGCGTCAACACTTTGCAGTTATTTAGAACAGAAATGAAGAATCTGGAATTGGAGTTAACAAGAAAAATTCAGGGAAATAAAATGCAGCTGCCTAAACTGGAACAGAGTCAGCAGGCTGGGATCAACACCTCCCAGCAAGGCGCCAGGGTCACTGAACCTCCACAGCAGTGGGACTGTCACTGTGGCACGTGGGATGATGCTGCAGCTGCACGTGCCAGGACACTTATACTGATCTGGGGGAGTCCCCCACCAATCAGCACCACCTTTTCCTGAAAATCCATCCAAAAGAACATCAGCCACCACTGGGAGCACCAACACCCTTGACCCAACACTGGTTGGGCTTAGCAACAGTCATGGGTCACTTCTGTTACCTCCCTCGGTGGCAACACACAGGGACATGTCTTCCCACTGCCCTGTTCTCCCTCAAACCTTCCAAACACCTGATCAATAGGAACCCCAAGGCTGGGAGACCCGGGAGCAAGTGTAGCCACTGGCCCAGGCACACAGAGGATGTTACCTCCTGCGTTGCACCTTCGGGCAATCTCCCAGTAGACCAAGCCCAAGGCGTAGATATCAGCACATTTAAATGAATCAAAATGCTTCATGTTGATGGTTTCATCCAAGACTTCTGGGGCCATGTATCTGCACAGAGAAAGGAAAAGCATTTTCAGTCCGAGAGGGAATTCTCTGGAAGACAGTAAATGATCAGTTTTTTCACACAGCACTTCCCAGCAGAAAAAGCTCTGCTTGGCACAGAACAGAACTGGGCCTCGTGATATAAGAGAGTGAAGAAAATAACTCAAGAATAACAGCAAGCTGGGAAAAGAGGTAGAAATGTCCCAAAACTACATCAGGCTCCCAACAGAAGGTCCCAAAGGCTTTAGTGAGGCCAAGCTTGTTGTCATGTATTACATGAGCTCCTGGTGCCAGGTTTACATGGCTGGCCCACACCTCCCAGCATGGTGACACCTGGAACACCCCTTCGGCATCAACTCAGGCACAAAACTGACCCTGCAAGACAGTGGGAAATGCTGAATTCAGAGAATTCCCCCAGTGCTCAACCCACAACTCAGGCATTCCCAGTCACTCAAACACCTTCAAATGCATTTTCCTACCGTTTGGTTCCAACCCTTTGGTTTGGTGCAATGTCAATCGTGTCCGTGACAGAGTCGTGCCGGACGGCCAGGCCAAGGTCAGCGATGGCACACGTGCCATTCTTCTTCACCAAGATGTTCTTGGATTTCAGGTCTCTGTGAGCAATCCCAGGTTTTCCTAGCAGAGCAAAATAAAAAGCAGCAAGGGTCAAGCTGGGGAAATCCATTCGTCGAACTGGCACAGAGGCAGCACCGGATTTCAGGGCGTTAAACCCACTGTTGCAACACTTCTTCCTGTTTAGATTTATAAGGAATGGAGCAGGGAAAGGCTCCAATTGTGTGTTGGAGGCGCCAGTGATGCAGTGGCACCCAGAGGCCTCAAGAGGGATGTAAACTCCACATCCCAGCACAGGCACAGACGTCAGGAGTTTGTGATTCTGCTTCTGCCTGTGCTCACATCCCACCCAGGCAGCGCCAATTTTAGGATGGGATGTGAAATGGTGATATAACTCCTGGGAGCGAGCGCCAGGTTAACCCACTTCGCAGCCAGCCAAAGCAATCGCTCTATTTCTGGTCAATAACCACCAGATGAAGCCGGGCTGACTCAGGCAGGGTTTGCTGCACAGCACATCAGCTCCCTTCAGCAATCCTGCTTTATCCTCCCCTCAAGAATTCCCTACGCCTTTTCCAAGTTCGCTTTTACCCTGAGTGCCCACGATCTCCATATGCAGGTGGGCCAGCCCGCTGGCAGCAGACAGGGCGAGCTTGATCATGCCCTCGATAGTCACCGTGTAGCGATTCAGGTAGTCAAAGAGAGAGCCGTGCTCGTGGTAGTCAGAGACGAGCCACAGCTGAGTCCATGTCCCATTATCTGCAACAGGAAAGAGATGGAGCTCAGGCAGATGCAATGCAGGGATGGCCACTGAGCATCTCACACACTTTTGGGACAGAGCAGAGCTGCTGCGTAAGGCTGCAGCTCAACAGGGGCAAGTAAGAAATGGTTCAAATCAGCCATAGTGTGGCCAGCAGGACCAGAGTAGTGACTTTCCCCCTGTGCCAGGCACTGGTGAGGCAATAGCTCGAATCCTGGATTTAGTTTTGGGCAGGGTAGAGGCCCAGAGAAGTTGACTTTAGTCAGCTTCAGTACCTCATGACAAGAAAGATGTGGAGGTGCTGGAGTGTGACCAGAGATGGGCAATGGAGCTGGGGTAGGGTCTGGAGAACTTCTGAAGACTGGCTGAGGGAGCTGGAGGGCTCAACCTGAAGAAAAGGAGGCTCAGGGGGGACCTTTTCATTCTGTTCAACTCCTTGACAGGAGGATTGAGCCAGGTGGGGTAACAAACAACAGGACCAGAGGAAACGGCCTAAAGCTGCACCAGGGAAGGTTTAGAGTGGCTATTAGAGAAAATTTCTTGGAAAGGGTGGTCAGGCACTGGAACTGGCTGCACAGTGGTGAAGCCTCTCAGGCCCGAGGCACTCCTTACCTTTGTTATCGGCAGCAATAAATCCCAGGATGTTCTCGTGCCGCAGCATCACGGTTTGATAGATCTCTGCTTCCCTGAACCAGGAACGCTCCTCGCGTGAAGAGAAGATCTTCACAGCCACGTCACCTCCACGCCACCTGCCCCGCCACACCTCCCCAAAGCGGCCTTTGCCGATGATCTCCTGAAGGACAATTGTCCGAGCCACGGTCCGTTGGACAAACAGAGGCAAGCCTGGGGACAAGGAATCGAAGGAATGAATCTCTGAGGTAGCAGAAAACCTCCTGAAACTCCAGAGGCTGAAGAACGTCCTCAAATCCAGCAGGCTCTACATTTGATAACAACTGGGAGCCTGAGCAAGACCCAAACCAGGGAATGCTGGCAGCTCCTGCGTGGGATGTGCCACTGCTTGGGCAGCATCTGCATTTTGCTTTGAAGCAGAGATCCGGCACGGAGCAGTTGGGGAACTTCTGCTCCTCGACAGATCAAAGGAACTGCAGCCTCAATATGCAAAGAATGGAACTCGATGAAGTCAGTTTCTGCTAAAAAGCAGAAAACCCCCCAAATTTCTCTTAAGAAAGGAGTGCCAACATTGCTGCCATTGCTTACATAAAGCACTGAGCTCACCTGCCCACAGCATGCATAGAAGAGATCCCAAATATTTTATATATAGCAGCAGATGTGCTGAAGGTTTATTCCCTGGTCAAATATCAGGTTGTGACATCCTCTGCCTCTGTGGATTTTCCTACAGTTTCCATCTGCTGCAAAATTCCTTATATTCTTTAGCCCAATCACCTTCCTAGTTCAAAGCCACCACTAAACAATGACTTTCCATCTATTCTGGGGATTCCTTTTAAGTGCTACAGAAGCAAACACTGCACATCATCCACCTGGGAAGACCCAAGGGTTCTTAGGGATGAAATGGGCTGTGCAAATGCACTATTTGCTCTGTAAATGTTCATCTGCTGGGATCTTCCCCATTTTCCTGCAGCTTTGATGCAGGTGACATCCTGCATTCTCCTCTGAAAGCCAACAATGCTCAGGTTAGCAGCTAATGGCTGTTTCCAACCCAAATCCCATTCCAAGGCTAAACTGGGAACAGATGCAGCTGTTTGAGGTATCCTCTTGCAGTTAAGGAGTTGTTTAACTATTGCTCTTACCTGAACAGACATGAGACCACCACATGACTTAATTTAAACATCCCTTCAAGTTACTCATGACAGACCCCCTGAACAGACTCATGACAGACTCCCTGAACAGGCTCTGAGGCAGTGGCCTCACTGCTGTGGCAAAGCTGTGGCAACCACTAGCCCAAAGAGACAACTGCCAGGTCTTATTGGTCATCCCGTCATCTCGCAATACCTGAGCCAGAGCCGGAGGTGGAGAGATCATAGACCAGATCTTGCAAGGTCTTGTCCTTGGAAAGGCACATTTCACAAGAAGGGTCTTCCATGTCCAGCCGCTGGCGGTTGTGATAGACTCGTTGGTGGTGATGGAACACAAAGACTACAATGATCATGACAACAAACACAAGGAAGACGGGCCCGGCAATCACCGCCACCAGCTCCACGGGACCCCAGCTTGATGGGGGCTCATTGTCTTTCAGGTGTCCTTGGGAGGAAAGGGAGGAAAAAAACAGACATTTTGAGAAAAGTATCATTCCTTTGAGGACTTTCTTGTGTTTTATCGTTCTGTCAGAGCCTGGACAATTTTAGCCTGGAGACAGATCAAACAACAGTGTTAAGGTGGGGCTGATCATCAGGCAGGCAAAATGCAGCTGAAACTACAAAAAGAAGATGGAGCTGCAGTTGTGGGATCAGATTATGGGCTGTTCATTCGCTCTTTTAGACAGGAGTGTGTTCTGGGCTGATTTTCCAGAACAGCCTGCAGTTCACCTTCCATTTGAACTCAACCAGTTGGCCAGGGCTCCCTGCTCCCTGTTTCCCTTTTGCCCTGCAACAACCAGTGAACTTGAACCTGAACACAATTATTTGTTTTGAGCATAGATGAGACCTATCCACTGCTCCCAAAGAAAATGACTCTGCAGTCTTCATAGCACCCACTAAAAACCAGCCCAAAACAGAAAGTAGGAGGTGTGAGGAAGCACCACATGCCCTCTCCATCCCAAGGATGAGAAGCAGAAGTTTCCCACACCCTCACTCAAGAGGCAGGGCTGCTTCCCCTGCATGTGTTCAGAACCCAGGCACCTTCCTCCCCACACACTTTGCTCTGAAGCCGCTGCAATGTTCCTCTACGTGTGCTCAGTACTGGAAAGATTTGGAGTCTCGGAAGGGAAGCAACACCAGCTGATAAAGGCAGGGCCAGCTCAGTGACAAAGGGAACACACATTCCCATTTGAATTTGAAGTAGTTTGTTATTTCTACTTTACAGATGAAGGAAATACACCCAGCGCTCAAGTTCATGCAGCAACTGAAGGGAAGAAGTGAAAACAGGGCTGAGAACTCCAAATTCCCAATCCCAAACAGAAAGCTCTTCTCCTCCCACTTCAAACACATGATTTATCTGACTCTCTACTTACCACTGGGAACCATTAAATCAATTTTGTTGCAAAAATCGGAGTAGCAGCAGTGAGTATTACGTAGATCCTCTGAACTCAGACAATAGAAGGGTTTCCCAGCAGGAATCAATTTTGCCTCAGGAATGCAGGTCCGAACGTGGTGCTTGACACCATCCAGGTTGAAGACCGAGACCATGCAGGCACCGTCCGTCTCACACGTGGAGTTGGCTTGTTTGCAGTCAGAGCACAGACATGTCAAAGCTGAAATCAAAACAAGATCAACTCTTTAAAACCCATGGAGAGCAAAACCTCAAATGAGAGGAAACCTTCTTTAAAGTCTCCATTTCAGAAGGGCCGTTCACGAGCTGTGGAAGAACCGGCTCTGCAAAGAGCACAAGTCATACTCAGTATTCCAGACCTGCAAGAATCCAATTCCAGCATGAAACAGACTGTGGAGGCAGAGGAGCCTTTCCAGGAGGTGCCTGTCCAGGCAGCCCTTTGCGTGCTCCTGTTGCAATCACCACCAGCCATGACCCAAGTCATCCCTGCAAACTGGGCGAGATCCGACTGAGATGAACTCCCAGCCCAACCTCGGGTCAGACTCAACCCAAACCCAACAATTACTCAAACTGACTGACCTGATTCCACCTGGGCTGACTGTCCAGGCTGCCTGGAGCTGCCTAATCTGGGCTGCCAAGGGACGACCACCTTGGCTCACAGAGACAAGGAGCAGCTGGCAGGTGCCAAACCAAACCCAAACCCAACCGACTGCACAAGCCAAGCGTGCTACACCTGGCTGGATCAGCCACTTATTTAATAACTGCTTTCCTGATCTGAGACACTACCTTGGGTCAAATAAAATCCTGGCTTTTTGCCTGCTCTTCACAAAGATTATTTGGATAAAGAGAAGGAGAAACTCTGAGGCAGATTCCCACATTTTTCCACCTCCCAGCTGTCATTGTACTTTTCTCAAGCTGCCTGAAAAACTGTAAGCAAATCCCCAGGCCTTGCCATCCTTGGGAACAAAGAGGAATCCAACAATGTCAAGAAGAAGGGTGGGGCTTGTTTAGCAGCAGGCAGGGTTTTCACCAGCTTTCATCAGCTCTCCCAGCCTTCCCAGAGGGAATCCAAAACATGTCCTTACCCGCTGCAGAAATGGGCTTTCAGGTAGGGAGGGTGTGAAGAAGGGTTTTAAAAGATACAAGTGCCACAATTCACTCTGCCCAGGCTGATCTAAATCCTCTCAGTGTAAAGTCACACACAAAGTCACCCTCAACACTTGTGTGTGAGGCCATGTTACCCTAAGCTTAATGAAAAACAAGCTGGTCCTGATTTACTCAAGGTTTGTTTAGGAGGAAGACACCCATTAGCCCTTATCCCAGAGACCTGGGTAAATCAATCAGGGTAATTGCATTACTATTCACTTAATTCTCTCTGGACACTGCTCCTCCTTTTCCAGCTGTTGTTGTGAGCTGTTTCAGACAGGCTGAATGTGGGTGCTGGTTAGTTTGGAATCAACAGATTCAAAACCGCAGTGAAAAGCCAGTGACAAGAGCCAAGGGAATGTCTGGAGCTGTTGTCAGGAGACGTTTAGGATGGGTATCAGGGAAAGATTCTTCCCCCAGAGGGTGCTGGGCACTGCCCAGGCTCCCCAGGGAATGGGCACAGGCCTGAGGCTGCCAGAGCTCCAGGAGCCTTTGGACAGCACTCCCAGGGATGCCCAGGGTGGGATTGTTGGGCTGTCTGTGCAGGGCCGGGGCCTGGACTGGATGATCCTGGTGGGCTCCTTCCAGCTCAGGATATTTCACGGTTCTGTAACTCTGTGATTGAAAGCTGAAGAGCTGTTGAGTGAGACACCTTTAAAAAGCATCACGAGCAAATGGAGCTCATTACCAGGTGCTCAGCAGAGGTCAGTGAAAAAGGACAGGGGACAGAAAACAGACAAGGAAGACTCTCAGACTGATCTGCCTTGAGAAGGGTGGAGAACATCCATAGATTCTGAAGATTTTGAGAGAAAATATTATAATGAAAGGAAAAAAAACCCCAAACCTACTAACATTCACTTCAAACAGCTCCAAGATCAGTGTTTTCCCATGGTCAGCAGAGCGCAGAAAAGACAATTCTGAAAAATACATACACTTCGGGGAACAAAGGTTGGTGATAAAGGAGATTTTATGAAAATCTGAGATGGCAAAGAGCACCCAGGGCACATTCCTGCCTTCATGACTACTTAAAAGGATACGGTCTTTTAAAGCATCTCCCTCATTACTTATCAAAAGCTCAAGGTACAAATTAAAAACATTTAACCCACACACATTTCACTGTGTAGGTTCTTTTCAGTTTGATTTAGATACAACAAAACTGAACTTTGTTCCTGTTAGACTCATTTTTGAGGTCTCAATCCCAAGATTTAGGCTGTGGCAGTTTTGCTTCCAGAAGCTCCAAAGCAAACAAAACACTTCAATGCACTAATAAAACTGGTTTTGTAAACTTCTGAGGGAAGTATCTGGCCTGAAACTGAGCATGCCTTTGAGAGGGAAAGCAGAGAAGCAGGTCGTGTCTGCTCAGTCTCATTTGTAGGATTAAAAACCAAAAAAATCAGTTTACCTGCAAGTATGATACCAGAGCCCCAGCTTGGAGACAGAGTGAGATCCTTATCTGTTCTGCACAGAAAGCCAAAATTTCCTGCTAAGGAGGGGGCTGCCCCAGGGCTTCACCTCACCCTGTTCCCCCTCTGACACAACTGCTTTTTTCAAACTTTAATTCTTATGTTTGCACCTCAAAAATCCTCACAGTCAGAGAGCAGCTAGAACAAAGAGAACGGAGCCTTCAGCACATGACTGTCCTCTCCACCTCTCATCAGAGACCCTTGAGGGGCTTTCCAGGCATTGTTGGCCAGAACCTCCAGGCTGCAGGCAGGAACTCTCCAATTTTCTGTGTGTGCCAGGGAGGAAAGGCCTGTCTGCACCGGGGCTTACTGGGAAGCTCCTGGCAAAGAGGAGAATTACAGAGCAACTCATGCAGGTCCAGTAACTCCAGTTTGGTTAACCAGAAAGGCAAATTCTTCTATCAGAAACGTATCAGAAGCCAGGAAAAAGCAACTGTTGTTTGCCCTTGGGTAGGAGACAGAAGGTGGACAGGGAAGCAGAGCCCCCCGCTGGTATCTCTTGGGTGCTCTCAAGAGCAGCTGGGGCAAAGCAGGAGACAGGAGTGGATAAAAGGATTTTTTATGCCAACAGCATTCTTTTTCCTTCAGGAAGAAAAGCTCCTATTGAGCCAAACATATAATCTACTTAATAAAAGAAACCGCCTGGGCTGAAGGAAATAGATGGGGTGAAGGGAAACAAAGAGCAGTTCCCAGAGCTGGGGCGGCGCGTTCCCCCCATCGCAGAGCGCCCGGGGATGCGTCTGCGTGGAAGGTGCGAGCGGAGCTGGAGCGGAGCCCGCTCGATCTGCTCCCCACACCGACACCCAGAGCCCAGCCCAGCCCTTCAGAGACACTGCCTGAACAAGCCCAACGTTCAGCTGCAGACCCTGTGCACGAAGCTTTGTTCTCACTGGAGAGATGCAGCAGGTTGGAGCAAACCTTGCTGTGATTTGATCCGAGGCTGGGCCTCACTGCTCTTCCCCAAAACCTGAGAGGTCACTCAGCACTGCCAAAAAACAAACTCGCCTTGATCCTCGACTATCCCAGCCCAGGGTTTGACTCCTTCAAGCCCAAGAGCTGCTTCTGCTCCCCGTGAGGTTCCCGGGTTACAGCCCCATCTCCAAAAGGATCCTGGGGCACAGAGGTATCCATATCCCCCTGCATCAACCACAGAGAAGAGGAAAACAAGGGCTGGCTCTCTCCCTCCAAATTCCCCCATTACAAGCAACCTGTATTCCCAAAATGGATCCAAACAAACAGGTGGGGGGCTGTAGATTTGAGCTCTATGCTCCAGGGAGACTCAAACACTGAGCTCTGACAGGTAAAGAACATTTCTCCTGCTTTCCCAGCAATTCTCTGAGCTCATTTTGCACGTATTTATTCTCACACGGAGTTGCATGTGTCAAGATGTCTCTGCAGCTAGACAGGGGAAAGTTTCACAGCAGAATCTCCTGCAATGGTGGTAACCACCTTTTGGAATATATTTTCCAGCATCTCCCAAAGCTGTGCCTAAGAAAGATGCCATTTTCTCAGGGCTGAACTCTACCTGATCAATATGTACGAGGATAATTAACCTGAAGATGATCATTGGTAAAATTGCCAATAACCACCCACTTATTTACCAGATAAACAGATTTTTGCAGGGATTGTAGCTGCTGTTCATTTTCAACAGTTTGAATCGAGGCTGGAAGAATGATTCCCCTGACTTTGAGCCTTTCCAAGGCTCTGGAACAGGATCTGCAATTGATTGTGTCTTTGTGCAGTACCAAACTTAATGAGCCCCACTCTGGGAGCACCAGTTTCATGCTGCAGCAGCATAATGTTAGCAACAGAAATGGGGAACAATTGGCTTTGTAGCTCTGCTCCTTCTTCAGATGCCTTAATGAAGAGGGACATGTGTAAACATGCTTGGGAGAAAGAAATACCTGTCAGTGTCTGGCTCTGTGCTGTGCCAAGATGAAGAGCAATCTCTATCACACAGGGTTAGGAATAATATCCATTCCCTCGTGGTGAGGGAGCAGAGGTGTGTCCAGGAGTCCCTGTGTGTTCCTGGTTCAGCTGAATAAAGGAACAGAACTCCAAGGAAACAACCAGCTCCTTTTCCTGAAAGCAATGATGACACTGAGCCATCTGATGAAGGCTTTAAAGAAACAAGATTTACTTTCCATTATATTATCATGGAATCCTGGAATGGCTTGGGTTGGAAGGGACCTTCAAGCTCATCTTGTTCCACCCCACTGCTATGGTTGCAACAACCTCAGGTTGCTCCAAGTCCCCTCCAAGCTGGCCTTGGAGACTTCCTGGCATGGGGCAGCCACAGTTTCTCTGGGCATCCTGTGTCAGAGCCTCACCACCCTCAAAGGGAGAAATTTCTTCCCAATATCCCACATAACCCTGCCCTCTGGCAGTGGGAAGCCATTCCCTCTTGTCTTGGCATTCCAGGCCCTTGTAAAGATTCTCCCTCCATCTTTCCTGCAGGCTCCCTTCAAGTACTGTAAGGCCACAATTAGGTCACCCCAAAGCTTCTGTTCTCCAGGTTGGACAATCCCAATTCTCTCAGCCTTTCCTTCTAGGAGAGGTGCTCCAACCCTCTGATCATCTTGATGGCATTTCATTCTCATATTCACTTCAACTGTTGTGCTGCTTGGTATCCACAACTGGGATCCCTCCATCCCTTGCTGGGATAGATTTGAGTCCCAAGTGACACCTCCAGTGTCCCCTCCAAGTCCCCAGAGCCAGCTCACCTCCACCCACTGCCTCCAAAATCAAATGTTAGGCCAGTTCTGGATGCTGTCACGGCCTATTTCCTTACTAAGGAGCTGGAGAAACAAGCATGGATCTGCCCTTCCATAGACAGAGCACCACCACACCTCGAGCACCTTCCCTACATCTCATTTCCCCTTCAATTTCTCCTTCTGTTTTGGACCAAAACATCTCTCTTTTGCTTCTTGCTGGTGCTTATGATATCTACTGACCCACTGCTGCTACACGAAATGGAGTTAAAATTAACTGCAAAGCACTATGAAAAACAAAGCACTTTAAAGCAAGTCATCCAGAAACTAAATATTATCTTGGGATATTTCAAGTTGGAAGTAAGAGTCTCAACTTCTTTGAGCTGGCTGCAGTCCCCTGGCACAGGCTGGACCTGACGTGAAGGCAGCAGAAAACACACGAAATGGAAAATAAAAAAAGGAAAGAGGCAGGAAGAATGTGCCTTTAAAGTGCAGAACTTTCCCTGCCTCTACTCAAGGAACACAAAAGAGCTTCTAAATGAATTGTAAGTAAGGAATTGACAGGAGTCTCATCATTAAGAGGCTAATTAGAAGAAGCCTTGATGTTTCTGCTGTTGCTCTTCCACCCAGAACACGGACACACTCTCTGGGCTCTGGTCTGACACTTATTTTGTGTTTTAACTTGTCAGGAAACCAGTTTAGGAGCCAACAGACCACACACATCAGTGCTGTGGAAGAACATCCTGCACACCTCATGCCCAGGTTTATCAAGGCTCCACGACTTCAGACCCATCCTGGCTTCTCTCAGGCAATTGGCTTTTCCAGAGTGGAAATACATTGTTTAACATGTGGTCTACATTCCCACATCCAGCAATCCACAGGTACTTCCAAGAAGGCCACAAAAGGCAGCAAGACTTTATCAAGGGGATTTAAAGTGCAGGGAAGGCTCTTTTTCTGCTGAAAAGAAATAAATAGGGGTGCACAAGAGAAGCACAGGGCAGCTGAGAGCCAAGGGCTTAAATAAGGAGGACAAAGGAGCTCTCACCCAGCATTTCATCCCTGTACAACCCTCACGGAGAAGCAACTGCTGCCTGGTCTGCTCAGGGCAGGACACATTCCCCCTGGTCACCACCCAGTGAACTTTGCTTGCTGCTAAGAGAACTGACGTTTGACTGCACTCCTTTCGCAACAGCCATTTCCGGAGCATCCACTCCTGGCAGCGTATCCAGGGGAAAGAAAAAAACAACCCAAGCTGTCTGGCCAAGGAGCTGGATGAGTTCAAGAATGCTTGTTGGATGCTGTTTTTAATTTCCAGTTAGAGAAAGGCTTTCTTGGAAAGTTGTAAGATATAACTTACGGACCACGCAGAGTTTGCCTGATTTAACTGGGTAAATATTTGAAGCAGGTGTTAATTATAAAATCTGCTGCCCCAAAATTATTCCTCAGGGTGGGTTTTTGATTTATTCCAAGCAAAGTCGACCTGCAACACCCCTTTGCAAAGGAGCCTTGATTATTTTCCCTTTTTTTAAGGAAGGGGCTGGACGAGTGTTGTCTGCACTGTTTACTGACACGCAGAGGTTCCCGGCTCCCCAGCACTGCAGAAATTCAGATGTTTTTCCAGCCTTTCCCGAAATAAGCAGCTGTTAAATCTCTGGTATGAATCACAATAGCGAGGGCACCCCCCGGCATACAAAACGTGCTGTTCGATCAGAGAACAATTCCCAGGGTGATTTCCTGCTCCCTGCCATCCAGCACCTAATTCCATGAGCGCAACTCCCTCAAACTCAGGCTGAGCTCACACCTTGTACTGAATAAAACCGTTCAGCACACACTGAGCGGAAATAATAGTTACTCATAGAGCCCAAAATCAAAGGCACCGGGAGTCGCCAAGTTTCCAGGGGATTTGTACAGTCAATTGGTCCTTTCCTGTTTATTAATTATGATTTTCTTTTAATAAACACCAGCTTTTACCTAAGTGAAAGCCTGAGAACAGACATGGCACGAGTCTCATCTGATCTTGCTCTGCCAGTTATCACAGAGGAGCTGAAACACCCTTGTAAGGCTGGGTTTTACCTGAGGTAACACCAAAACACAGCTACTCTCCTCCCAAAAGCACATTTCTATCCCCAAATTCCCAGAAGTCACAGGTAAACCCTCACCTGCTGCCCAGGTGAGGTTTGAAGCCATTTTCTGTGCTCTAACAAGCCCAGATCCGCACACAGACACAGTTATTACCCTCCAACGGTCAGGTGGGAATGCAGAACACAAACGGTGAGAGGTTGGGGAGGAGAAAAATATTCCACAGCGGAACCTGTCGGAACAGGTACCTAAGTTACACAACAGTGATCACCCTGATAGCCACAGAGCTGGACTGCACTGGGAAGCCTCGGACTGGAGGCAGCAGCCACCAGCCCGTCCTCTGACCCCTGAGAGATGCTCGGTTAGGTCTTTCCTCTGGGGAAAAGGGCTGAGTTCATCCCAAACCAATTTGCTTCCTAAAATTGAAGCTGACACCCGCTGCTTGCCCCAAACCTGGAGCAGAGCTCTTGGGTTTGCCCCCAAACCCAGAGCTGAGAGCAGAGCTGATTCCCCCACGAGCAGCCGAACCAGGCTAGGTAAAGGAAATGGATCACCACGGAACAAACAACCGACACAAAGAGTTTTTCCTCCCTCACCTCCCTCCAAACAAATATTTACAGTTGTTCCAGTCCAGAAGCTCAGGGTATAGAAAGGTTTCCTTAAAAGCCCAAACCGCAGATTGCAGAGGGCTGAATGTTACAGACACACTGCCATCTCTGGGGCATGGGGGGGCTGCCAAGTTCACCCCGGGATGGGCCACAGGACAATGGGAAGAGGCCACAAACTCCAGAAGTTCATGACAACACGGTGGCACTTCCCACCTTGGGCTGACCCACGCCTCTGTGACGAGCCCAGAAAAAACCTCTGAGACCCTCAAGTCCATCCTCTGTGAGAAGCCCATAAATCCCAATTTCCATCATTATCCCCTGAAACCAGGCTGAGGGCTCCCAGATCTCCTCCCAAGGTGAGCACAGGCCTCTTCAGAGCATCCCCTGGCACTGCAGGACCCTCCGGCACTGGGAGCCAACCCTCAGCCGTGCTCCAAGCTGCCTCTCCCCAACACAGCCCCATCCCCTCTGTAGGGGAAAGTGACTGCCCCAAAGCAGCTCCGGTTCACACAAACCACACACCCCTGTGAGCCCCGGCCAAGCTTGAGCTCCCCAAACCTCCAACAAACGTCCTTGATGCCTTCAGAGTCCCCCCTGCTTCCAGGACCCCTAAGCCCATGGATCCCAGCCCCAAATCCTTCTCTTCCCCCTGAAACATCCACTCCTATGTCCACGCCCCAAACCCCTCAGGGGCCTCCACACAGCCTTGGGGGCACCTCCAGACCCCTCCAACCCTCTCGCCTCCCCCATCCCAGTCCTTCTTGCAACCCTGAAACACCCACCCCTGTGTCTCCCCGCCCCCAAACTCCTCAGGGCCTCTTCACACTCCCAGCTCCCCCAGCCCTCTCTCACCCCCTTCCCCCCCCTCAAGCCCATCTAAAATCTCCCCTCGGCTTTACCCCCCGCCCGCCCGCCCCACAGCCGTCCCCTG